>BOPN01000317.1:0-10000 GCA_017312705.2 Penaeus japonicus | reverse complement strand
GTTTACCGATATTTTCGGCTTGTAGAAATACAAAAAGTTAAAAATACCTTGTAGGTATTTGTGTAAATAAACATCTCATTAGACATTAAAAATATCTACGGATGTCCCATTCAAATTATCTATAAATGTTTGTCTCTGTATATATATGTGTGCATATAGACATTAAATATATATATATATATATATATATATATATATATATATATATATATATGTACATATATAAATATATGTGTATGTATGTATATATATATATATATGTATATATGTATATATGTATATATATGTATATATATACATATACAAATATATACATACATATATATATATATATATATATATATATATATATATATATATATACATACATACATTTATATACAAATACATCTATATATACATACATATATATACATATACATATATATATATATATATATATATATATATTTATATTCATATATATACATAAACCTATATACATACATATATACATATATACATATAAACATATATATGCACATACATGTATATACATACATATTCATACACATACATAAACATATAAATACATATATATTTATATACATATATATAAACATATATATATAAAATATATATATATACATATACATATATATGTATGTATGTATATATACATATACAAAAACATATATACATCTATATCTATTTTTGTATATACATATACATACACACACATATATATAAATCTATATATACATATATATGTATGTTTCTTTATGTTTGTTTGTGTGTCTGTGCGTGCGTCCGTGTGTGTGTGTTTGTATAAATGTATATACATGTCTGCTTCTCGGTCCGTCTATACATGTATGTATATATATTTAAATATTTATATAAATAAATAAATATATATATGAAAAAAAAAATATATATATATAGCATAAACATATGTATGTTTATATACTTATATAAATATATTCATATATATATGTATATATATTTACATTTGTATGTGTGTGTATATATGTATGTATGTATATGTATGTATGTATGTATGTATATATATATATACATATATATATTATGTATATATACTCATATATACATAAACATGACTGTATGTATACATTATATATATACATATAAGTATATATACATATATATGCATATATATAATATACATATATATATACATTTAAGTATATATACATATATATGCAAATATATATGTATATATATAAATACATGCATACATATACATATATAAAGTATATATGTACATATATAATATATATAATCTGTAGTATCTAATAAATATTCTATATACATATATATATATACATGATATAATATATGTATATGTATATAATATATATAATACATATCATATGCGCATATATGTGTATATATGCATATATATGTATGTATGTATATATATATATATATATATATATATATATATATATATATATATGCATATATATATATACATATATGAATATATATATATATATAAATATATATATATATAAACATAATTATATATTTATATATACACATATATACACATACATATGTGTGTATATGTATATGGATATGTATATGTATATATATGTAGATAATATGTATATATGTATATATATGCATATATATATGTACATAAAACATATTCCTGTATATATATGAATATATATAAAGGCGCGCGCGCGCACACACACACACGGCATTCTTGTCCAGAACACAATCACTTCAAATTTTTTGAGCCATCCAAAGTTCCACGAAGATCGCCAGTCAATGCCAGTGCCACAAACGCATTGTACTTAACAAGGTCCAATACCTCAGAGGTCCAGAAGTCTGTTTAGCCCTATTTTTCGCATTGCAGGAACCGCATCTGCGACCTTCCTTATCATTATTTCTTAGCATGATTCAGCAGTTACTGGACCTTTTACGAGCTGTGAGAAGGTGTGTCGTGCGAAGCCCTTTCGAAGGCCGCTCGACAATCTCACTATAAAGGTATGGGTGAGCGTCGCTTCGGAATCACATCTTCTCTCATCTCCGCCACTTCAACATGTTCAACAAGGTATCCCTTTAAACCTAGGCTATTTGCAGTTTCTATTGATTTAGTCTTGTGCTGCTCGGACCCATATGGAGTGCTGATGGTTCTCTCTGATGCTAGCCAGACAGAGAGAAATGGCCATCTAACACACGGGACTTTCCCTTTCAGTCCGCCTTTCATTCCACAAATGAACCACTAATGTAATGAATGTTTGATTTCCCCGTAGGCCGCCTTTTTGCTTGCTATGGTAGGCGTGGCCCTCGCCGCCCCCTCCGACCCCTATGCCCCGCCCAAGCACCAGCCTGTCTACAAGGAGGCAAGTCCATCAATAGCATTACTATAACTTAATCTGTTTACTAATAATTAGAGATACTGGGCAGAACTACACATACAAACTTCTAAATACTAATATTTACAAACACACAGGAGCCAAAACCGTACCAATTCACCTACGGAGTTCAGGATGAATACGCCGGCACCGACTTCGGTCAGAACGAGGAGTCTGACGGCAAAGCTGTCAAGGGATCCTACACTGTCCAGCTTCCCGACGGACGCAAACAAACAGTGAGTAATAAAATATATCATGCTAAATGTCCAACCAATCAGATGCTGGTTAAATAACTGGAGTGTCATACTTCCATGTGGTAATCATCCTTTATTTAACAGGTGAACTACGTGGCTGACCACTACAACGGCTACCAGGCTGAGGTCAGCTACTACGGCGAGGCTCAGTACCCCCACGAGTACGGTCCTCCCATCACCTTCAAGCCCCAGGCCTACCATCCCCAGCCTTCCTATACACCCGAGCCTTCTTACCATTAGTAATGCCAACAGCGTATACGCATTTCAATATCGTGTTTAATTTAAATGTCATAAATAAACTGATAAGAATATTCATAAGCGTATTAAGACCATTAGAATATTCATTCATCATATTCAAGTCATATAGATACAGGATACTTCAAACATACTATATCAATATGTATTTGACTTTTATGATTCATGGATTCATCATGAAAGTAAGATGCATCCCGGAAAAAAATCATATCCTCATTTCAAAATTCGACAGCCATCAAATAATCGTTTTGATGTTTTTCATTTATATACTTCTCATATAAATGCACATGTTTATGTGTTTACTCTCTCTCTTGTTAGAGTAAGTGTGCGTGTGAGTGTGAGAGAGTGTGTGTGTAAAAGCATATACACAACATAATTCAGATGATCAATCTATACTTTTATCTAATCATGCACTTAAATGTTCATGTATAATAGCACTGTTGTGGTGGTTTGCCATGGAAAAAGGTATAACAGATCACAAGACGAGAGGGGGAAATATCTACTCATTAATATTAATCAGCCATTTCGTGCAATTCATGAGGAACAATTTTACCATGAATAAGAAAAGATAAGCAGTCAAACCTATTTACCTGACTACATTCTAAAACTATTTCACAATGTCACAATGAATAGAAGTAACGATAAAAAGAAATGAAATGAAAGCGCGTTTGACATTAAAAAAAAAAAAAAACTGTCAGATTAAAGATGAACAAAAAGGCAAGAACTAACAGTAAAGTCTCGGAGAGTGAACGCGGAAAGTTACGTAAAAAATCAACACAGTAACAACGACTTGTAAAAAAAAGAACGGTCACGCACTACTCCAGAGCGCTCCGTAATCAATTAGACATCTAGAGGTGAGATTCCATGAGCTCCACCCAACACCCTCTCCCTTGCCACCTTCCCCTCCCCATCCCCCTCCATTCCCTTCACATTTTCCTCCTGCTCCTCCTCTTCCATCCCCTTCCCCTTTTCCTCCTCCTCCTCCTCTCCCTTCCCCTTTCCCTCTTCCTCCTCCTCTCCCTTCCCCTTTCCCTCTTCCTCCTCCTCTGTCGTCTCCTTTCCCTCCTCCTCCTCCTCTACTCCTTTCCCCTTCCCCACACCCCAGTGACGACACCTGGTACCCTTCATGCTTCACACCCACCCATTGTTTTCACTCCAATCTGACGGAGGTTATGTGCTTACGCCAATCACTCGGTGGTTGGGCTTTGCGTTTCATCACACCACTACAGGGTAATTGATGGATGTCTGTGTCTTCTATTCATCTTTTTTTGGTAATTTCTAGCTTCGGTGCTCGTTTAATAGAGAGAGAAAGTGTGTATGTGTGCCTTTGGGTTATATAAGCGTTAAATGTGCAAGTATATATATATATATATATATATATATATATATATATATATATATATATATATATTACTATGTGTACCGAAGGCACTCCAACCTAGCCTGATTTGCCGTTTTATCTCGGCTTCGCAGGATGTACTCGACTGAATGAGTTGCCTTAGGTATACTCGTTCACTGCTTCTAGTACCTCGCCCTGTATTTGTATTTGCTTAACTGGGGTTCGACTGTTGAACATGACTTTAGTCTTTTTCATGTTCATTTTAAGGCCAATCTTCAGACTTTCCCTATTTAAATCGCTTATTAATTATTGTAGTTCATCTGCTGACTCGCCGAAAACAACAATGTCACTTGCAAATCTTAGATTGCTTAAGTGCTCATTCTCTATTTTAATCCCTCTCTCCTTCCAATCTAACTTCTTGAATACTTCCTCCAAGCAAGCAGTAAACAGCTTTGGGGAAATGGTGTCGCCTTGCTTATCACCCTTTATTATTGGTATTTTATTGGTTTCTGCGTGGATTATATATATATAAATATATATATACATATATACATATATATACATATATACATATATATACATATATATATATATGTATGTATATATATATATATATATATATACATAGATCATGAGCATTACATATCTCAAACGCACTTCTGTATGAGTAAAACGGTTCTGTAACATTTTAGAAAAATAGAGAAAATATGTACAATAACTCCTAAAACTTTTGTTTCCTTTTCATAATCGACGCACAAATCGGATATTCTACGGATAATCTTCAAATTCTAAAATGAAGTAGCCTATGTCTAGAAACTTTCCGAAATTTTGGACTGACAGTCTCCCGGGGTGAACGTTTTAATTCAGATAATGCAATATGCAAATCATATGCAAGAGGAAGCGACAAGCAAGACGTAAAAATATATTAACAGTAAAGAAAATTATAAATACAAGATCAAATACAAGCAAAACAAATAAACAAAAAGCTTGCCATATACAAATAACTAATATCAGTATAAAAGAAACATGCTCAAGACAAGCAACAAACACAAATGCTAAATTTGTCAAATACTAGAAATAAAGACCAACACACAAGAAAATAAATAACCACTTATACGCAACATCTTTCCTTCGCCGACCTCAGTCCAAAAACGTTTCATCTTGTGATTCAGCTGTTTCCCGCCCTTCTACGCGCTTTACAAAGGCGTGTCTGACGCCCGCTGGCTCCGCGAAGGTCAAGTCTCAGTCCACTATATAGGCAAGGAGGACTCTCTGTTCAGCATCACAGTCTCCTCATCTCCCCTCCGCGTCAACATGTTCACTAAGGTGATCTTGCGCTCATGAATTATTCTATTCGGCTCTATTTAGAAATACGAACGGAATGAGAACTGCGATTTTGTGTGATTTTTTTGGTGTTGCTTTTGTCTAGTTGGGCACTGTTGTGTGTATATATATAAACTGTTTTCCCTCCGACAGGGTGTCTTGCTGCTTGCTTTGGTGGCCGTGGCTCTAGCTGCCCCTTCGGACCCATATCATCAGCCTACCTATAAGGAGGTAAGTCATGCTGCTGCTTATATATCACCAAGTTAAGACTTGGTGCAAGATGTTAGGATGTTATATATCAAATTGCATTCGACGGTATAAATAAATATTGAAATAACTTTAAAAGGAACCAAAATACATCTTCTGTGAACTAAACATTAATATGGTCTACCAAGGAGCCAAAGCCATACCAGTTCGCCTATGGAGTCAAGGATGAATATGCCGGCACCGACTTCGGTCAGAGCGAGGAGTCTGACGGCAAAGCTGTCAAGGGATCCTACACTGTCCAGCTCCCCGACGGACGCAAGCAAACGGTAGGAGAGATAGCCTTTTCCAATATTTTTTAGTAACTAATTGCTGAGATCTCTGTGCATTTATCTCTACGGGGCACTGACACGGTCTTTCTCTCAAACAGGTGAACTACGTGGCTGACCACTACAACGGCTACCAGGCTGAGGTCAGCTACTACGGCGAGGCTCAGTACCCCCACGAGTACGGTCCCCCCATCACCTTCAAGCCCCAGGCCTACCATCCCCAGCCTTCATACCATTAATTTACACTAATGTATCAATCGATTTTCAATGCAGATTTGAACACTAAGTTATGACCTATTAAAAGTATAAAAAATAAAAAGAAGTTTATCATACACCGAAATGCTATTGCTATATATAGTGTATGTGTATGTGTATGTGTATATATGTGTGTGTGTGTGTGTGTGTGTGTGTGTGTGTGTGTGTGTGTGTGTGTGTGTGTGTGTGTGTGTGTGTGTGTGCATATATATAGATACAAATATGTCTAAAAAAAAAAAAAAAAATTCTGACAATATCAATCAAATGAAGTACTGGATTCAAATTCATTAGGTTTTGTATCAAAATGGACAGACAAAAGTGTTTTCTGAAAATATTTTTTTAACAAAACAAATTTGACAGTACACTATTCGAAATATGAATCAGACTTGAAAGTGTCAAATATAATTTTTTTACACATAATAGACAAAATCAGGAAACGGAAACAACCTGCAACTTTTTCTTTGTAAGGACCATAATAAATCAATAAATGAAGAAAACAATGAATGGACGAAATTTAAAAAATATATACACACATAAACAAACAAACACACACATATACACATATATGTACGTGTGTGTGTCTATATACAGAGAATAAAGTATAAATCAGAATTAATAACCTCACAAAGCAACGGATATAAATGGCACACTTCGTTTAATTTTCATCAGAATTAATTCATACAACTGAGATGAATCTTTAATCAAAGCGCGTCATTTAACTTTTTCTACATTTTTTTCTCACTCAAATACACACACACATGTGTGTGTTTATTTTACTTATTTACATATACATATATATATATATATATATATATGTGTGTGTGTGTGTGTGTGTACATATATATATATACATTCATACATACACATATATTTATCACATATATAAATAATATATATATCATATATATTATATGTATATTTGTGTGTGTATATATATACACATTCACACATATACATATACATAAATATATATATGTATATACACATAAATATCTATATCTATCTATCTATATATATATATATATATATATATATATATATATATATATATATAATCATTAGCCTTGTTTAATATTGCTAAGATATTTTCTATAATGAACTAAGAAAAAAATCCGTGTGATTTACACTTACAACAACGCTATTAAGATAATTATTTTCAGCGCGATTGATTTATTGTTCGAGTATGTGCATTCCGTAGTTAACGTGTTTTCCTGACAGAGCTGATTATCTTTTGAGTATACAAAAAATCATGATTTGATCATCTAATGCAAACACGTCAGGCAAAGCTCTCCTAAGTTTGTTAATTAGTGAAATGAAAATAAAAATCATTTCACTAGTAATCCAGCGACCATTATTGAAAAACGGTTTTCTCTAGGCCTATTTGAACTTGAGGGCATATTCTACTCTATGTTTTAGTGTAGTCTTGAAGAATGTTGCAAAATCTATAAAAAAAAAAAAAAAAAAAAAAAAACATTCTGTTTATGCTGTTTCTGAGTATACTCTGCATCCAATTAGTTTTTGGAATATACTAAGCCTAAAATTTTATTCAAAAGTAATAGAATAAAGAGAATACTGATATCCGAACATCTTTATTACATAATCACATCATGTTACTAGTAAATCCAGAATAAGCTTTAGGACGCAAAACAGCAAAGGAAAAGAAGGACAAACGTAACATAATAATATATTATTTCACATATGTATGCGAGTGAAATCGTATTTGATTTTTTTTTTTTTTTATGAAAGAGTAGCAAGGCCATATTTGTAAATAATAAATACGCAAAACTCGCCAAATCTTTATACTTCAGTAAACAGCTTTCTCTTAAAATATCTATTTTCCCAGTTTAAATCCGTTTCTTTTGGTAAAACTATTCTTCCAGGCCTTTCTATGTCTATACAAACACGTGTCTGGCGGCCGCTGGTCCGAAGGTCACACGTCAGACTCACTATAAAGGTATGGGGAACTTCTAGTCTAGCATCACTTCATCTCCAGCAGCTTAACATGTTCAACAAGGTGATCTTCGCCAATGGACCTCGCTTTTCCTCGCCCAGTGAATTAAGAGCTGTCTGTTTTACATAGTGTTGTATTAAGAAAAATAGTTGTTTCAAGGTGGTGATTAACTACAAGCCTATTTCTTTTCGACAGGGCGTCTTGGTGCTTGCTATGGTGGGCGTGGCTTTGGCTGCCCCTTCAGACCCATATCACCAGCCTTCTTACAAGGAGGTAGGTCGTATTTGTGGACTTATTATACGTGAAACCTTATTTCTTGATAGTGAATACAGATTTTCTGATAACTAAATAATAATATGATACAAGGAGGCGAAGCCGTACCAGTTTGCCTATGGAGTTAAGGACGAATACGCCGGCACCGACTTCGGTCAGAGTGAGGAGTCTGACGGCAAAGCTGTCAAAGGATCCTACACTGTCCAGCTCCCCGACGGTCGTAAGCAGACGGTGAGTGTGGCAATTGCTCTCACAATTACAATTATATACAATTTCACTGGTAAATTACTGGTATATTTTCTTCGACGTAGTAACGACACAAAAATATATAATCTACAGGTGAACTACGTGGCTGACCACTACAACGGCTACCAGGCTGAGGTCAGCTACTACGGCGAGGCTCAGTACCCCCACGAGTACGGTCCCCCCGTCACCTTCAAGCCCCAGGCCTACCATCCCCAGCCTTCCTACAAGCCACAGCCTACTTATCACTAAAAGCCACATGAGTGTAAATACCACATAATTAGATTATTTGCAGCTATCAGCATTGCAGACTATATTCTAATAAAGTTATATAAATAAATACACTATTTATCAAAATCCTTAATACAATTGTAAGAAAAAACACATACACTTTTTTATAAGCATATAATTTACAAAAACAACAAATAAATATTATACTTTCAGCTGGCGAAATGTATGTTATAACAGCAAACTGTCGATTTCCTTAAATTGCAGTTAAAACAGCAATATCTTAATAACAAATTCCCAAATCATTGATAATTCAAACTATAATCATTCCTCAATTATAGTCCTTTGATCTTTCAAAGCTAGCTGTAAGGATAAGTATTTTAGGTCGGTCAAGTTAATGAATCAAGAATGATAAAATACACACAAATTGCCATAATTTTCTAATGTTCACTACACCGTTACTTTGCCGATTCCCGCGTTACATAGGTCTTAGTACACATCCTCGCTCTCCCTCTAATCAGTGGATATGTGAGAAAGAAACGTAATCGACAGAACTATGTAATTTTTGATAATGTAATCTCTAAATCTGTAGAAAATTTCCGAGATGACATTATTCATTTTAGGTTTACCAACCTATTTCGCGATTGATTTCTATGGTAAATTGAGAGTTACTGCGTACGTGCACACATACACACATACATACATTCACCCACGCAAATACACACAACGATCCGACTAAAACTCAAAAGAAACCAGTAAGGATTGAGGACACATTCGTCATATAAGCATGCGATTATCTTAATTACGCCTCTAATCAGAAACTTCTTATGATTAGCTTTTTATTTAGTATGAAATAGCGGACGAGGGAAAATTATGATATCTGTCCATCTAAATAATAATTGTGGAGAATATGATTGCGAGCCTGTCTGGAGAACAGAAAAAAAATATTGACCAACATTTTGCTTGTTGTCAGGGATGTT
>BOPN01000316.1:553188-558188 GCA_017312705.2 Penaeus japonicus | reverse complement strand
ACAAGGATCATGGTCTGTTTAAGCCAACAAATTATTCGATAAAGTTGATTCATTCATGAGGTTAGCCACACGCGCCGAACTTAGTAAGGCCGTCTATGATTTTGTCAACCGTATTTGGAGAATTAAATTAGTTTATCTCAAATCAGTAATGGTATATCATGATTGCAATAATGATTTCCTTTTTTTCACGATCTATTTCCCTTCCTGGCAGATGAAATCCAGTCACATCCTCCACTCAGCCCCCCCCCCCCCCCAAAAAAAAATAATAATAATAATAAATAAAAACATAAAAATAAAATAATAATAATAAATAAATTAATTAATTCATAAAAATTGAAAGGCAGACCATGTTCCCTTCCCTTTGATAGTTCCTTGCTCTTCGAGAAACTGGAGCCTAATTTTACATTTCAGACGCAGCAATTAGCTTAATAACATCATATAAAGATAGTGTGAATCTTCCGCGATGATGAGGTCAAATAATTGGTTCAGGATATTTATTCTTGCATGATTTTTGTATTCGAAGGCCATTCGAATAACACATTTTCTTCTTTTTAATGTTCTCTTGGTGAACATTACATTATATTCGCCTTTTTTACCATGGTTTATTGCCCCTTGGCCGACACGTTCCGACAAAATGTAACCTTGAAACGGCCGGGTGACTTAATTTTGGTTAATATTAACAGGGCAAAAAGACCAAAATAAAAATATGAACTTTCAACAATCAATTTACTGCTGAATATCAATATATTAATAACAATATATATGGAGACTTGAGAACAGGGAAGGGTGGCATATGTCATAATTGCGAAGTTGACAACTTAACACTTAACTTCTCAGCTGACGAAAACTGGAAAGAATCTCTATGGCTGGAACTTCACTTCTCACTCGCCATTGCATTTTTTTTCTTTGCTTTTAGAAATGAGGGATAAACATTCCTTCGAGATCAAGACTTTAAGACCTTAACAGAAGACTTTGCCTGGACATTTGGCGCTCTCGCTCTCTCTTTTGCACTCTCTCTTGCTCTCTCTTGCTCTCGCTCTCTCTCTCTAACTCTCTCTCTCTCTCCCTCTAACTCTCTCTCACACCCTCTAGCTCCCTCTAGCCCCCTCTCTCTCCTTCTAACTCTCTCTCTCTCCCTCTAACTCTCTCTTCCTCTAACTCTCTCTCTCTCTCCCTCTAACTCTCTTTCTCTCTCTCTCTCTCCCTCTAACTTTCTTTCTCTCTCCCTCTATCTCTCTCTCTCTCTATCTATCTATCTTATCTATCTATCTATCTCTATCTCTATCTCTCTCTCTCTCTCTATCTCTCTCTCTCTCTCTATCTCTCTCTCTAACTCTCTCTCTCTCTCTCTCTCTCTCTCTCTCTCTCTCTCTCTCTCTCTCTCTCTCTCTCTCTCTCTCTCTCTCTCTCTCTCTCTCCCTTTAACTCTCTCTTTCGCTCTCCCTCTAGCCCCCTCTCTCTCCTTCTAACTCTCTCTCTCTCTCCCTCTAACTCTCTCTCTCTCCCTCTAACTCTCTCTCTCTCCCTCTATCTCTCTCTCCCTCTAACTCTCTCTCTCTCTCTCTCACTCTAATTCTCTCTCTCTTTCTCTCTCTCTCTCTCTCTCTCTCTCTCTCTCTCTCTCTCTCTCTCTCTCTCTCTCTCTCTCTCTCTCTCTCTCTCTCTCTCTCTCTCTCTCTCTCCCTCTAACTCTCTCTCTCTCTCTCTCTCTCTCTCTCTCTCTCTCTCTCTCTCTCTCTCTCTCTCTCTCTCTCTCTCTCTCTCTCTCTCTCTCTCTCTCTCTCTCTCTCTCTCTCTCTCTCTCTCTCTCTCTCTCTCTCTCTCTCCCTCTAACTCTCTCTCCCTCTAACTCTCTCTCCCTCTAACTCTCTCTCTCACTCTAACTCTCTCTCTCACTCTAACTCTCTCTCTCACTCTCTCTCTCTCTCTCTCTCTCTCTCTCTCTCTCTCTCTCTCTCTCTCTCTCTCTCTCTCTCTCTCTCTCTCTCTCTCTCTCTCTCTCTCTCTCTCTCTCTCTCTCTCTCCCTCTAACTCTCTCTCTCTCTCTCTCTCTCTCTCTCTCTCTCTCTCTCTCTCTCTCTCTCTCTCTAGTTCTCTCTCTCACTCTCACTCTCTCTCTCTTGCTCTCGCTCTCGCTCTCCCTCTAACTCTCTCTCCCTCTAACTCTCTCTCTCTCTCTCTCTCTCTCTCTCTCTCTCTCTCTCTCTCTCTCTCTCTCTCTCTCTCTCTCTCTCTCTCTCTCTCTCTCTCTCTCTCTCTCTCTCTCTCTCTCTCTCTCTCTCTCTCTCTCTCTCTCTCTCTCTCTCTCTCTCTCTCTCTAACTCTCTCTCTCTCTCTAGTTCTCTCTCTCACTCTCACTCTCTCTCTCTTGCTCTCGCTCTCCCTCTAACTCTCTCTCTCTCTAACTCTCTCTCCCTCTAACTCTCTCTCTCATTCTCTCTCCCTCTAACTCTCTCTCACTCTCTCTCTCTCTCTCTCCCTCTAATTCTCTCTCACTCTTTCTCTATATCTCTCTCTCTCACTCACTCACTCACTCTCGTTCTCTCGTTCTCTCGCTCTCTCGCTCTCTCTCTCTCTCTCTCTAGCTCTCTCTCTCTCTAGCTCTGTCTCTCTCTCTCTCTCTCTATCTATTTATCTAATGAGAATATATCATCACAACAACCAGTCTATTTCGGTGTTCCACAAGGATCTATATTAGGCCTGATCCTATTCACAATTTTCATTAATCATTTATCAACCATAGTCCATAACTGCCATCTAATATAATACGCTGATGATCCTAAATTTCTCCATAGTGACTCAAATGCATTGATAAGAAACACTCAACACACTCTTGTTCAAGCAGAACGATATTTTGACACCAATGGCCTTAAAATAAATCCACAAAAAAAAACAATGTATAAAGGAAACAAGAACACCAGACTTTGGCTTCAAAAACCTTTTGGGAGTACCTCTCACAAATTGGTGGCAGCGGTGGGATCCCAGTCTGTTCGAAAATCTCTGAAAATCTACTTCACTTGCCACACTATACCTCATATGGGATTTCGTTCCCCATCCCAAGATACCTGCCCCAGAGCAGCCAGCAAGAGTTCCATAAAATGGCAACCTACATCGCAAGATTGTGTTAGGACGTAAGGCCATATGAACACCTAGGCAATTCCAATGTCAAGATTTGAAAAAATAAGGTCCTGGCGTTGCAGCGAGTAAGAAAATTCGAGATTCAGACAAGATGGACTCCTCCACACCCACGCACCTAAAACTTCCCTTCGAAATGTTTCCGCTTGACATTTCTTCACAAAACCGTAAGTACATACAATGGGCCAATTCTCCTTATTTCTCTACTTTCTCTATGTCCCCCATATACGTGTGCTTATGTGTTATAACAGTGAAAGAAGTTAAAACGTTATCTGTTAGGCAAAGTGTTCTTTTTTCTCACACTTTTAACACTACAATTACATTCTTATCGATGATCGAACTATTCATTTAATATCTGCGTTAAATGTATTGTATATTTTGCCGTAAAACAACTTTAAAGAAAGTAATTTTGTGTGTTCCAATTTTTTTTTCTATGATGCTACATTTTTTTTTTTTTTTTTCTTTCTCATTCGTTAATCACTCGTTTGTATTATCGAATTCTATAATTCTACAACTCGCTATGTATGTAAAATCACGAGTCTGAAAGTTCGTTAGTATTTTAAGGAATATTCCATTTATAAATTTCCCCCCCCCCCAAAACATCCCAAACATCGTAGCGTCGAATGGCCACCAAGCCACATAGCCCCCGCCCCCACGCCACTCTACACCCCCCCACCCCACCCCCGCTACGCGACCCTCGGAGCTAGCGTCATTTGCTTTTTGTTTAATAAGCAAGGCCTCCATGGTGGACGATGAAACTTTCAGAATGGCTTGGCAAACCAGCCTTGTCAATCCTGATGTCCCATACAACTGCTATCTTGAAGACCGACATTCCTTCACAATCGTGCGGGGTTCGTTCATAATCAGATAAGGTTTATTTGGGTTTGTTAAATCTTCGCAATCATGTTGTGAGAGAGATATAGTAAAGTGCAATATACTCTCTTTCCTCTCATTTTTCATATTCATATTAACCATATGGAATATGATAAATGAATTATGCTTTCTCCTTTTTGTTATTCATATTAATTAACTAAATCTAATATCATTCTCAATTAATTCATAATTGGTCTATTTTAAATTGAATTAAAAAGGCAAATTCGAACTTGATTCATTTTTGATGTATCATATATATTACTTAAGCTTAACTTCGCCAGTCAAATGCTGCGTAAAACGGATTCCACATCCACAGATGCTAAAGGGTTGCATAAGACGTTTGCACTTGCTGCGAGTCAACTATCCGATTGCATATTGAACGAAGTAATCTCAATTCAGATCAGTACTTCATTTTTATACATTACTTAAGCTTAACTTCGCCGGTCAAACGCAGCGTAAAAAGGATTCCGCAGCCAGAGATTGGGTTGCATAAGACGTTTGTACTTGCCGCGAGCCAACTATCTGATTGCAGATTGAACAGAGTAATCTCAATTCGGATCAGTACTTCATGTTTATCATCGTTATTCGCATATGTCGAGTGCGATTTCATAATCATCTAAGAATCTGATATTAATCATAGTTAACCCATTGCGTACGGGTGTCATGACATACATGACGTAGGAGCTTTGGCCTGACGACGGGCGTCATGACGTACACGACGTTCGGGGATTTTGGATCACTGTGCTATTTTATTTTGCTATGAAAAAGGAATGAGTGATGATGGCTACTGCAGTCCTAATTACTATAATTACCGTAATATCGTGCAAGCTTAACGTCCAAAACCTAGATGGCACCACTTTTTTCTAGCACCAGCAGGTGAGAGAGCCTTGAATGGCACCCATCCACGGTCTCTAGCATGCACTGTCTCTATAGAGCGATGGCACACACTAAGTTGATGAACCCTTGCTCTAAAGTACCGCCGATGAAGGATG
>BOPN01000316.1:533188-535688 GCA_017312705.2 Penaeus japonicus | reverse complement strand
AATATATGTATATATATGTATATATATATATAAACATATATACACATACGCGTGTATGTTAAAAAACGTGCAAGTGTTTTTAACTCATATGCACCCTCATCTGAGCCTACATCAGAAGCCTTATCTACTACTACTTAGTCTAAAAAAAAGTTGAACGCATGTGATATGTGTTCAAACAAAACAAAAATGACACATCTAAGCTGCGAAAACTATCCAGAAATGTTCAAGTCACATATTTGGCACAACTTTTGTGTTCAGAATGCGAAAACACGTTTTATGCCAATTTTGAGCGCTGGCTGGAAAATGGCCATCTAACCCAAAACGAATACTAGTGGTGACTTTCACTCTCCAAAGGGATGCCGAAAGGCTTTAATCATACATGCTTAATACACATAATTCCTTGTCTATGGAGAAGGGTCGAAGTTGAAACAGAAATCATGTTTTTGAGAGTATGACATCAAATTGGAGATGCCTTGGAGTGGAAAGTGTTTTGTTTAATAATTTTTGGGAAATAACATCAAATCTTGAATTAGGCATAATATGCATATTAGAGTAACGGATGCAAGTAATATATGGCATCGGTCAAGAAGTCAGAAAAATGTTTCAGAGCTGTTCTTAATACACCAACAGATAAACTCACAAATAAAAATAACAATAAAAAACAAAATTTATCTTCAAAGAAAACACGTATACATACACGCATTCATACATATACATATCACACACACACACACACACACACACACACACACATATATATATATATATATATATATATATATATATATATATATATATATATATATATATATAGATAGATAGATAGATGTGTATGTGTGTGTGTACTGTATATGCACATTCAGTTCATGAATTAGATTTTCTTCATACAACCCATTCCTGCGCATTGCAGCCAAAGTGACTCTTGAATTCAAAAGTATGCGTTACTTATTTATTCGCATATATAAATACACTCACAAACACTCACACTCACAAACACTCACACACACAAACACACACATATATATATGTATATATATATATATATATATATATATATATATATATATATATATTCATACAGCATGCCTACCTTTATGTGTGCAGATCTGTCATAAGGGTTTTAAAACGGACAGGTTAAAAAATAAAGGTATATTGGATAACAAAATACATAAGTTTACGAAAGGCCGAGCGAGAGTAACATTTTGCCTTTTTTAATATATTTACTCCCCCCACCCACACTCCCTTCAGACCCTTCAGGCCATCACGCAACTCGTATTCAACGGATGTCCCTGAAAGCAGGTAGGGATGCTTACTTTTACATCCCAGTAAAAAAAAAAAAAAATATCTGAAAATGGGGATGAAACTCAAAAAAAAAAAAGAGGAATAACTCACCCTCAGATAGAACCGCTGTCAGTTGCACTTCCTGTAGACAGACGCCGTACAGGAAGCACTGGTCGGCGCGGAACCTCATGCAAGCACCGCTGGCTACCTGCAGCAGTCCCCACGATGCTGTGACTTTCTTGAGCCTTCCTCGCTTCATGGTCTCCAGACCCAACCGAAAAAAAAAATTAGTTTTTGGTTTATATCTCCCTTGGTATGGGATAATATTGTATCCATATCACTATGACATGACCGACCTCCTAGATTATATCAGAAACAATGCTAGTCATCAGTGATTATGACCAATGAACATTGATAATACTAAACGGACCATTGAACTAGCCTTCAAACAGGAAGCCATAAACATTATTCCAAACTTAAAGCTAGAGTTCGGCGTTGGGTCTCAGAATAAAAATCATGATTTCATATCAATTGCAACTGTAGCTATACTGCATTTGTTCCTACATCAAAGTTGCAATTTGAGTATCGAAGTAGTTGTATTTGTGATTTAATTGGTTTAATTGTTGATGTATCATATGTGTGTGATCCTTCGTGTCATAACTTCGATGGTAGTATTATGTGTGTGGAAGTGGCTAAATGGTCATTGGCTAAGGAACAAACAGATTTCAGAGGAGGTGAAATTATTTCAATTGCTTCATTAAGCTGTATACTTACTTCTTTTGTCTGTACACTATGCTCCAATGTACAGGTACAGAACTCCGTCACAATGTAACACTGCTAAATATGTATTTTTTAACTGACTGTACGTCTCATTTTTTCTGATGTCTGTAAGTGTCTCATAACCGGATTGGTTCTCAAGTAAGAGTGACACCTTTTAAACTCTATTGGTTAATTGGGTTATGGTAGAAACTTCTTCAGAAGTTTATATACATATATATATATATATATATATATATATATATATATATATATATATATATATATATATTTATATGTATATAAATATATATAATTTCTTATTATTATTATTATTATTATTATTATTATTATTATTCTTTCCTTCTTTCTTTTTTTTTTAATATACCACTTGTTGAAGTAAATGTGTAAAGTGTTGATCCTTCAAGGCAGCACCATGATTTTCAAATATACTTGCGTATTG
>BOPN01000316.1:513188-520688 GCA_017312705.2 Penaeus japonicus | reverse complement strand
TTTCCAGTCAGCATGAACTTTTCACTCACGTTAATGGAAACTATAAATGAGTTTCCCTCTTTCCTGCCTGGAAGCCTTATAATCTTTTCTGGAAAGCACTTCCATTCAGCTATAATTTTTTCGGTCTGTTTTGGCTTCTTGCCAATGAAGGCAATGACAGCTACTTCTGAGATGGGAATGCCCTCTATATCAATAGGCTCCTTCATCTCTGTGGCAAAAGCTGCTACACCCCTCCCTGCCCGAAGAACCTTCTGAAGAGGCAGGTGGCTCTTCACTTTTTCATCATCACAATACAAGTCTCCCTGACTCACGATCACTTTCCTTGTTTTTGAGTGTAACACCATACATGTGTCCATAACAGAACAGGCATTAAACATCCCATAAGTTATCTGCGATGCATTCTTTGGTTGTATTCTCATATCTTTATAAGTAAGTTTCTTATCTGTGTCTGCAGCTGTGTCACCTATTTGAGAGAAAGGCATCTCCTCCATATGTTGGGTGAACATCTTGGCACAAACCAAAGCAAGACATTGCGTTCTACTGATGAAGAGTACTTTCTTACAAATAAGGTGATCATGGACTTTTCTCACTTCAGTGTCCTCTACTACAACATTTACTGTCTTATACTTGCCGTGCAAAGGTAGTAATTCTTTGAATGGTAATTTCTCACCAGTATCAGAAAAAAAAAAGTACTGATCTACAGAGTACATCTGGTAAAATTCCTCACATTGACTGGCTAATCCAATAAACCCATACTCTATATTGAAGCTCATAACCTCCTGGTTTGTAAGGACATATGCCTCTCTCTTTGTCCTCCCACACCAACCAAGTATGGGCTGCATAACAACCTCACCAATGGAGTTCTGATAAGTCAAGAGACAACAGTTATTTTTAACCATCTCCAGATCATTTTCCATTCGGAAAGACTCTACAGGAATGATTAATTCTTGACGATTACCCTCATAAGTGCTGGTAAACAAGAATTTATCAAGACCATTCTCTACTGCTGTCCCTTCCAAAATTAAATAGTTTTGAAGGCCTTCAATATCTTTTATCCTTGCTCTTAGTTCATCTCCCTTCAAAGCATCAATTTGTATGGTTTTCTTCTCTTGTGATGAACTGTGAACAATTTCCCTTGCTTGCAGTAAATGAGAATTTTCCTCAAGATTTTCTTCATCAGACTGATAAATGAAATCAGATTCATCTGTGATATGTGCACATCTTTGCTCAAATTCATGGTCTATTTCAGAAAATGCTAAGAATCTAAGTGCTGTCTTGGATAACATAGCATTACTGGTCAGAAACAAAATATGTTTGGTGACATGTTCTCCAGCTATATCTGTTGAAGGGATTTCTTCCACAATAGCATGAAGTTTTGGTATAGGTGAGTGTGTGAATTCATGTAAAGTGAGATATGATTTCCCCATGTAAATAAAAGGACTCTCAAGGCTATAACAGGAGTAACTGTCATTGGCAATATCTCTTAGGCCAATGAGTTTTTCAGCAAAGTTCATACTATGAAATTCGAGGTTGTGTGCAATGAAGACACCGTGTGTTGTTTTCTTGAACCATCCACAGATTGGACGGAGAGAGTATTTCTCTACCTCAGACGTCCTGCTTGTGCGAACAATCATGTAAAAGGGAACATGATTTTGCTTTACACTCTGCTCTAGAGGAAAATTGAGAGGAAGAGCTATACATTTTTCTTCATGTTCATACTGACATATAAACTGGTATGTTCCATTTCCCATCTTTTCTAAACAGCCTTCAAAAATGGAATAGCTGGTGGGCAAGCTAGATGCCTCTTCTTCCTTTCCCAAATTCTTATCGTTTCCATCAGGGTCTCTAATCTGGCTTTTAAAAAGCATGCTAGCCTTTGGTAGGCCCATGACCTGATCTTTAATGCTAATTTTAAGTTTCTTTTTCTCTGCCTGGGGAATTGACTCCAGTCTATTGGGATGGTCACTGGTGACAATCATTAACAAAGGTATCATCTTTATTTTAGTTCCTTCTTTCTTAATTTTCAAATGTAGTATCAGTGAGTCTCCTTTCTGTAAATCAGTTTTCACTCTTCTTCCATTATCAAAATACATCATTCCGGTTTTATCTACTTTCTGAGCGACTACCTGACCTTGTAATTTCATTTGTATATGTAAACCTTTCTTATTTGCAGAAAGTAAAACACCTTCTACATCATAAGCATAATGAACTTCTGCTGATTGTTCATAATATGATGGCTTGCATCCAGTCCATAACAAAACAGCTCTGTAGCAGAGATCCATTTCACTGTGCTGTTGTACTGCATCAAATGAAATCACTGAACCATCTTTTAAGTTTGCAATGCTCTTCTCTTGTTTGTCAATAAATACACGCTGCTTTTTATCCAATTTAAGGAGAAATTTCCTTTTTATGGCAACTTTTAGTGCTTTGCTACCATCTTCCACTGTAACTAACTCTCCTGAGCAATTGTATATAACAAAGGTGTACTCTGATTCTGGATCCCCTTGCAGTTGCCGCTCAGATTCACATACTTGGTTTTCCTTGGAACATGTAGAATGAGATGAATTTGGCTCCATGGACTTGTTTGAAACAAACACAAACAGAGTTACTCCTTCACCTGGTCCATCACACTTCTTGCGCTTCAAGTGAATGCTAACCCTGCTTCCAGGTGGTGGGTAAGCACCTATCTTTCCATTAGGTAGTATCACATTCCCTGTTTTTTGACATGCATAAGAATACATTTCGCCATCAAGCTCCAGCTCATATTCACAGATGCATCTATCCCTATTCCCGAGATATCTTCCACTCAAATAAAAGAAATATCTACTACCATCTTCTAACTCCACCTGATCTACCTTCCTTCCTGTCCAGACAAAGACAGCAACATATTTTGACATATCACCATTCTTCTTTATAAAAGCATCAAACTGCACTACTGTTTTGCATGGTATCCTACTTCCCTCGATGGCATGTCCATCTACAAAAACATATCCAGAAAAGTGTATGAAAACAGTTCCTCTTGGCAAATGACAGAGTATAACTTTACCTATTCCTTCCCTTTCAACTATGATGCCTGTGAAGTTTTTCAGGTAGTCTGGCAAGTCTTCTGCTTTTGAGCACTTTTTGTCCTTCATAGTGGATAGATGATGAAGGAGTGCCTGAGTGCCTGAGAGTTTCTCATTATCAAACACACAGGTCAAGTCACTTGACTTTTTTCCAGTCAGAAAGTCTTTTACTCTCAGTGGTTTCCCATCTCTCACCATCACAATCATAAGCAGAATCTGGCAGTCAGTTCCCTCCCCTGAGTTTAAGGGTACCTTTAGATGAACCCGAATGAGAAAACTCTCAGAGAGACTACTTGTGAATATATCTCCTTCCGAAGAAAAAACTTTTTGTGGGACAGCTGAGCTGATTAAAGTACATTTACCTTTTTCTAAATAAACATGTAAATCAATGACATTATCTACAATGCGTAATATGGCGCCAGGAACCTCATAACAATAGTATGATGTCCCTGTCCGTGCTGCAGGTGGCTTCACATCTCTCCACAGGGCAAGTAAGCGATAGCTTGATAAACCAATGAGAAATGCATCAAACATAACTGGTATTGGATCAGCTGACTTTTCAGGGATAGTAAAATTCCCCTTAAAAATGCAGCAAGCTCTTCCACCAACTGAAAACTTAATATCCCCAAATGGTATTCTAGTACTTATCACAAACACTGAACGGCTATTGTCCCACACTAGAGTCCCAGGGTGATTCATTAGCAAGGATGGTTTGCTTTTCTTTGACTTAATTTTCAGCAATGTAGACTGAAAGGTAGAAGCTTTTGCCTCCTGTTGTGTGACTAGAGTTTCCCTTACAGGTACACTTTGTACCTCAAAATCTGTTGAAAGAGACTCTCCTTCATCATTGATTTCAAGCTCTTCCCCTTCATTTTTGGGGCTTGATACTACGATCTCTGATTTTGTGAGCAAAGCTTCCTCATTACACAAGCCTAGTTGTTTAGTATTTGCAAAACCTGTAATTTTCTCTTTTACACTTTCTTCCCTTTCTACATTTGGGTTTTCAAATATTAGTTCTGTCATAGAAGGCACATTTTCAGGAATCTTGTCAGTTTCTGTAGTTAGTGATTGAGATAAAGTTTCTCTATTTTCAGTCATATTTGTTTTTTCCTCTCCCTTCTCTTTAAGCTTATTTTCATTCAACAATATCTTTTCTTTCATACAATCTGTTTCACAGTTATATGAAACCATTGAAAGGTCTTCCATCTGTCCCACCTTCACTGATGAATGCCTACTGAGATATGATTCAGTACTATCTAAATTCACTTGTGCATTAACTTCACTTACCTTAGCAAGTGTAAGTAAGCTTGTCCCAGCCTTCTCGACATTTTGTGTTTCATCCACGGCTGATTCAGTAATCTTGGTTTTGCCCTTCTGTGAAGAAGTTTCTAAATGCAGTGTTCCATTTGATTCTGTGAATTCTTGAACCAATAAGAAACGATAGGCAGTCACATTGGTGTTACTTTGCCAACGCAGTATATGAGCCTTTACCCTTTTTACAGACAAATCTACATTAACCTTTTTGTTGTTTGAGTGCATTATTTTGTCAACCCAAGGTAGAAATATTTCATTTCCATCCATTTTAAATTTTAGACTACATTCATCATCTGTCATGATAACACTAGCTTCTACATCGATATACAAGTGGACTTGTTTTTTGTGTTTAATAAAGTCACCCTGTACATTTTTATACAAAGTAAAAGGTTTTGGAGCTATTTGCAGATTTTTATCAGACGGCTGCTTTCCTTTCCATACACGAGAACAAAGTAATAGACATTTACCTGCTGTTGCAAATTTGACTAAATCCATGCATACCTTCAAATCTTTGTTGGCAATGAGATCAAGTATTTCTGCTTTTTTCCCAATCTTCTTTCCATTAATGAAAAAAACTGATGGAGGAAACATGAGCATTTCCACTTCTCCATTTATATCAGCTCTGACATATCCCATGCCTTTTTCAAATGACGAAAGAATACCATTAATTCCCTTTTCTTCGCAAAGATATACACAAGATGCAAAATATGGTTCAACACTTATTTTGGGTTTTTCTCCTTGCCAGACCACTAAACATGTAAATTTGGATGAATCTGTAAATACAACGGCATCAAAGTATACCTGCGTTCCATCTTCGAGGCTAGCTAATGGCACTGGATGTTTCCCGCGCCAAAGCAGGGAGCACCCACACGGATGATTGTGTACCATTTCTAGTTTTAGTTCAATCAATACTGGGGCATCTTTAATACTTGTAAAAATGAACTGCTTCCCTAAGACAGTGCAGAGCTTGCCTGGTTGATTATAAAGACAAGACATGTGAGAGCAGCACGGGAATGGGCTGACACAAGACTCTGGTTTGGGGGATGCTTGCCTTGGCTCTGATTGAGCAGGATGGCTATCACTTCCAGTGGATGACTCATGCTGGAAACTTGACCTGTCTTCAGCTAAAATGTCTAATTCTGCAAAACCTGCATTATCTTTTTCATCAGGCTCGGTTGCAAGGCTATTTGTATCTAGTCTGCACTGACTGGTGCTACTTGTGGGAGTTAACTCATCTGAAATATCACCTGCAAAGTCATGCTTGTACCTGGGCTCATTCAATTTACCTTCATTAATGATCAATTTTGTGTCTTCGTCTGTTGGGATTCTCCCATTTTCAAAAGTAATATAGTCTTCTTCTTCATTTTTACTAGTTTGATCTTCTCTCTTACAAAAATTGGCACTCTCTTCTTTGAAATTGAGAACCCTTTCTCTGAATTCTGAATCTGTCTTCCTTTTCCTTGCAGTGATGTTGCTTTCCTGTAAATTGTCAGTTTCTGTAACCCCCACAGACATATTTTCTATCAAGCTGCCATTTGCTTTGAAGATTACAGTAGAATCAAAGTCTTCCTGTGCTACGCTTGTGGAATCTCCTCCATCAGAAGGGCCTTCAAGATCACCCAATTCCCATAAATGTCTCGTATTTTCTGCTAGTTCCTGAGATGCTCTACTTTTTTCTGGATCTTCATCTACCAAGTAACAAGATTCTGTTTGGGTCATTGAGTCACTTACTTCCACTGAAGCTTGAGCGATATCATCAAAGATACACTGAACTATGGCATCCTTGTGGCTGATCTCATATTTATGATCAGAGGCATCATCAATACTGCTGAGGTTGTGTTTGAGCTGATTAAATTCATCTTTTTGGGGAATTCCCATTGCAGTATTGCCCACAGAGTATGGGGTTTCCCTACTCTCCACAGAAGTTGAATCATCTTCTTCATGACCATATCTACTCAGATCAACTCCCTTTTCAATGCCTCCATCAAGGACTGTAGTGTCCGACAAAGACTTGTCCTCATCACCAGAAGCGTTCAGTAGCTTCTTGTCAACACTGGGTGAAGCACTGTTTGAATTTTGCTGTTGTTCAGCAATAAAGCTAACATTTGAATGTTCCTGTAGGTCACCATTTCTGCTCTCTAATGTCTTCTGATCATAAGTGAGTGTGTTACTCAAGGAGTCATGCTTGATGTTGGTGCTGATATCCAATGGCTCTTCATCACTAGAGCTGTTACTGACTAAATTTTCAAGCTTAATTCTCCCTTGGCATGTTCCCGTGCCAGGGCACTTGCTTTGTGCTTCTGTGACAGCTCTCCTCACCTGCTCATTAAACACTCTTTGACTATTGATCACATCCCACAGCAGAGCTTCCTTCGCCTCTTCAGAAATCCTGCACAAAGACGCCCGCTCCAGGGAGGCACAAGACAAGACGGAGCTTTTGCAGACTTGAGTCACGGCAGCAACATTTCTTGCTCCAACTTCAGACTTCCCCTCACCATTCCCTGTGAATCCTTTATCAGTCATTGCTGTCCAATTCTCTGCATGTGTACTTGCTGAATCCTCACCTCTCAACCCCAACAAGGGTTCAGTGTCCTCATCTTGATGCAGAAGCCCCTCTGCCCTGAAGAGGCTCTGGAACCAGTTCAGCATTGGTCATCTGCAAATGACAGAGAGAAATGTGATATGTGTCAAATACACTAGTAAATTATTAATTTATCAAACAGAGAAAGAAAACTAAATTAGAAATTTATTTTTCATGAAAATCTGTAAACTGATGAGACTTTTGATTTCTCCTGAATTACACGACTGACCTGGATTACCACCAAAATCAAATCCACTTGTCCCTGATCCATAGTTACCCTCCCATAAAATCTAATCATAATCCATTGGCATATTTCTGTATAATCCTATTGACAAACTAATCAATTCCAGTAAAACATAACCTTGGCATATGTAATAATATTTAAAATTGCAGTGATAATAATTAAAATAAGTACTGGTGATAATAAAAATAAAATAATAATAACATGAAGAACAATAATAATCTCAATAATAAAAAACAATAACAATGACTATAATAATGATAACAAGAATAATTATAATAATAATAATAATAATAATA
>BOPN01000316.1:508188-510688 GCA_017312705.2 Penaeus japonicus | reverse complement strand
CTAAAGCTGAAATATGTTTTAAACACAATGAAACAAAGCAATCTGTATGCCAAACCTATGATAGGAAAAAATGCCACAATGGTGATAATACTTACTTGAAAAGCAGGAAAGAAATTATAAGTAATATTGATGCTTACCTAACAGGCATCAATAATGAATTAAAAATAGATCATGAAGAAAATATCCAGAAAGACTGCAGCTGGTGCTGAGACATCAATACTAAAAGTAATTATAGTCTTGAAACAGAACTAGAAAAAATTCAAAGTTGTGACAATATATCGTCAGAAGCCAGTTTTTTTAAAGACCTAATTAGAATTGAGAAAGATAGGGAGACATTGGCATAAATTTGTACATTCACCCTTATCAGACAAATTGGAAAAAGAGGAAATGAGCCATATTGGTGAACAAAAAATCTGCACACACAAAAGTTAGAGGGGGCATGCCCACTAGAAAACATAATTCAGAAAATTTATGAAGAATTAAAGGACTTCAGAAACTCATCTGCATGACAAAATAAAAAATGAAGAAATTAAAATTAATAACAATGAGCTACTAAGGAAAAATAGAAATAAGAGAAGCAGAGGAGGAGTAACTCTTTATATCAGGAAAGAATTAGCAACTAGAATGGATATTGTATTAGAAAACTTTAATAATACAGTAGAAATACAAGGGGTATTGACAAGAGATACAAAGGAGCTATACATTATCTTATAGAGGCCTCCTGGAATAACAGAAACATCTTTCAATGAATCACTAGGCATTATTAATAATTACATTGTCAATACAAGGGAAATTGAAGCTGTTATGATACTTGGCGATTTTAATTTCCTCTTTATCGACTGGGAAACAAAGAAAGTAAAAATAGGAGCAAAGCCACTAAAGATGAAAAACAACAGAGAATGCTTTTAAATTTTGAAGAATTTTTTTACCTTCACCAATTCATCAAAATTCCAACGAGGGAGGAGAGCATACGAGACCTTGTTTTTATTAGTATAGGGGAAAATGTACACAACATAACATTAACTTATACAGCTCAATCAGACCACAACATAATTGAAATTAGAATGAATGAGTTAAAAAATCAGAAATATTGTGAAATACAGATAGCCAAAGCAGAAAAGTCTCAGATCTTTAAACTTAAGCCACAATCAAATAGATTGGAAAAAAATAAATTCAACATGAGAAGAGTCACTGAAAGACATTGATGTCCTCTTAACACCAAATAATATACTAAAGAAGCTTTAAAATGCATGTAAAGATGTTTGTAAAATGTTGGTGCCCCAAAAATACAACAGAAACAAGAATATTATACCAAGAGATCAAAGGATCATGTTTAGAAACAAAAAAAATAAGGTTAACAAATTGAAAAAAAAAACAGCAGATTAAGAGAGACAGGATCAAAGCAGAGATAAGGCTATTAGAAGATAAATTAAAACTTTTTATAAGTAACAAAAAAGCAACCAAGGAAAAAAGAGCTGTGGAAGCTATAAAACAGAATGGAAAATATTTTTCATCTTACGCAAACAACAAGTTAAAGAGGAGAACAGAAACTGGGCCTCTTGAGAATAATGGTGCATTGGTAACTGATTCAAAGGAAATGGCTGAATTACTCAAATTGCAATATGAAGAAGTCTATAGTGTCTCAAGAATAGAAAAATTAATATCAGACCCACAACAACATTTTAGTAGCATTAATAATGCAGACAAATGTCTCACTGACTTTATATTCAATGAAAAAGATATTCTTGAAACAATAAGTGAGATCTCAACAAACTCAGCAGCTGGACCAGACGAGATCCCAGCAATCTTTTTAAAAAACTGCAAAGAAACCATAGCATAGTCGCTGGTAACTTTATGGAGGAATTCTGGGATTATCCCCAGCTTACTGAAAGAAGGCACTATAATTCAAGTATATAAAGGTCGACACAAAGGTCAGGTAAAAAATTATAGACCAGTAACACTGACATCTCTTATAATAAAAATATTTGAAAGAGCATTGAGGAAGAAATCGTTCAGTTTTTAGACAAAGAAAACAAGATAAATCCCGGGCAACATGGATTCAGAAGTGGTAGATCTTGTTTCAAACACATACTAAGGGAACAAATTGAAAATAGATTATTTGATGTAATATACCTAGACTTTGCAATAGCTTTTGACAAAGTAGATCACGGCATTCAGCTACATAAGATTAAAGACCTTGGAATCAAGGGGAAAATTGGAAGATGGATTTACAACTTCCTAATAATTCATAAACAAAAAGTACAAATTAATAGGTTTTACTCGAAATAAACGACTATTATGAGTGGGGTGCCACAAGAGTCCATTCTTGGGCCCTCGTTATTCCTTATTATGGTTGGTGACATTGATAATAGTGCGAAACACTTGAGAGTAACATCATTTGCAGATGATACAAGAATAAGTACACCCATAGATATACTAGATCATGAAAACAAACTTAACGAGGATCTACATACCATCTGTAAGTGGGTATATGATAATA
>BOPN01000316.1:453188-483188 GCA_017312705.2 Penaeus japonicus | reverse complement strand
AATTCATATCGCAATGTGAATCTGAATATGTTAACATCATGCTACTTTAAGCATGAAAAAAGTTTATTTCTTCAAAAAAACTAGTTGTGCAGATGAACAGTCAGTAAATAGATCTTATTTGTGCAAATATAGAATTCATTCCATGACACATCAATCAAAGCAAAATTTATTCTAGGCTTATTCACCTAGGTATGCTATACTTTTCATGATAATTTCATTGCAACAAAAGTTATCCTCGCATATTGTGCGTGTATTACAGAAGTCTTGTTTAAAATGGATATCGCACAACACACAAAATTATTATTATTTGCAAACATTATAGGTTATCACAGTAAATAATACTAAACTCAGGTATTTTATTGTTTTACATGAGTTACCGACTTGATTTATCAGCTTCGAAGAGAGCCTTTGCTACCCATCAAATCTAAACAAATTCAACGCATATATATATATATATATATATATATATATATATATATATATATATATATATATATATATATATATATATATATATACATATATATATATATATATATATATATATATATATATATATATATATATGTATGTATGTATAAATATATATATATATATATATATACGTTTATATTTATATATATACATATATATACATATAAGTATATATATATATATATATATATATATATATATATATATACATATAAGTATATATATATATATATATATACATAGAGAGAGAGAGGGGGGGGGGGAGATACTTCTACATATGCATAGTTATGTAGTGTTTAAAATGAATGAAAAGAAGAACGGACAGATATGACCAATGAAGTAAAAGATAAACGGGCTGGAGGATGGGACGAATTCTACTCATACACTATGTGTGCATATATATATATATATATATATATATATATATATATATATATATATATATATATATATATATATATGCATATATATATATATATTTTTTTTTCCAAAACCAGTAGATTTATAGATGGTCCGTGCAAAGCGTCTTTCTGCCTCAAAACCTATGATATGAAAAGAACGCGGCAGTCTACATACTGCCGCCACCCCACTTTAGGTACACTGAAACTGAAAGTCAATCAACATCGAGCTTAAAGCAGAAAGGCAATATCAACAGCATGACAATACCTTCAGTATTCCAATTAAAGTTGAACGAAACATAATTATATTTATTTGTAATAAAAAAAATTTGTGGGATGAATGATTCGACATCTATATTCCAAGCATCATAGTGGGGTGGCGGCAGTATGTAGACTGCCGCATTCTTTTCATATCATAGGTTTTGAGGTAGAGAAAAGAACGCTTTACTGCCACGGACCAACACAACCAAATCTACTTTGGTTTTGGAAAAAATATCAGTCTTTTTCAGTGTTCAGAGATCTAATAGGTTTAATCTTTTTCAGTGACCAATTATCTAATTGAGGGAATAATAATGAATGGTCTCATGTGGCACCTACTACACTCAATCAATGTCAACAAGACAGATATCATTGGATTTATGACGCTATCTTATGTGTGAGCCGAGATACGAGCGTTAATTGGTTTAATTGGCCAATTATTCAATTAATGAAATTGATGAAATGTTTCATCCAATAGCCAACGCAGCGATATGAAAATCACTAAGAATTAATTTTGAGTTGAAACTGTTTTTTTTTTCAGACATTAAACGTCAAATACAAGTGGTGTTGTGTGTGCAAAAATCGGCTTACCGTGTTACTAATGACGTCACAAATACGTCATCAAAATAAGGATACTACCTCAAAACCAGTTATTAGCAAATTCGAGACTACAACCGACATCATATCGAAAGATGAAGGCCTGGGACATCCCCATTCTCTCACATTAAGGTTTGACCGCTTTAATGTTTTTTTCACACTTTTTTTCAAGGCCAAAAATGGTTTAAAAAATGCGAATATCTCAACAATGCATGGAAGCCCGGAACGTTTTAACGGCATTTTCAGAAAGTACATTAAATTTCCTTTCTACGCTAGCATGATCATTTTTTCCTATCTCGAAAGTTTCATATAAAAAAATTGAGTTGAAAAACGTCTATTTTTGGATAGTTTGATTTTGAAATTCGTGATTTTGTGACGTCATTATGACGTCATCACTGCGTCATCAGATGTTTTTTCAGGACAGTTTTTGAAAGTTTGAACTTTCTTCTTTCCAATGCTGTGTTGCTAAATCGCGTATCTTTTATACTTCTCGAGATATATCATCACAAAGAGGACCCACTTTTTGCCTAAAAATATCCTCTACCTGTATGTATATAATCGTACCCATCAGGGGGCTGGCAAGCCCCCCCGTGGCAGTATGCGAGCCCGAGGACCCGAAGGGTCCGAGGGTGAGCTCGTAGATATTTGAAACAAGCATTATATTGTTATTCAAGCACTGGTCTACTATGCACTATGAAATTAGTTATTTTCATTTTTTTGTCTCGAGTTGTGTTTTTCGTTTTTCTAGAGTCTGATATATTCATAACAATATGGGGATTGTCGATCTCGTCAGGGCTATACAACTTCCTCCGACGGAGAGGAGGCAAAAACATTCCGTTCACCACGGAGGCTAACATCATATATCAGGGGGCTGGCAAGCCCCCCGTGGCAGTATGCGAGCCCGAGGACCCTAAGGGTCCGAGGGTGAGCTCATAGACGAGCCTCCAGTGCGAGGGCCGAAGGCCCTCGCACCGGAGGTGAGTTTGGTACAGTCCGAGAGTCGTAGGACAAGTTCCGGTAACTCCGCTTGCCAGCCCCCTACTATATGTTTCTGTGGATTCGCCGAATTTCAGGTAAAAATTTACCCAACTTCCCGACGTCCGAATTACTTAAAACTTATATTCCGTGCATTTAGTACACAAAGACGCGACTGTCAAAATTTCAGATCGATTGGATTAAAAACGGCCGAGTTATCACAACCTGAAATCGCCGAAAATGAGGGTGTTCTTGTTAAAATTGGGTACGATTATATACATACAGGTAGAGGATATTTTTAGGCAAAAAGTGGGTCCTCTTTGTGATATATCTCGAGAAGTATAAAAGATACGCGATTTAGCAACACAGCATTGGAAAGAAGAAAGTTCAAACTTTCAAAAACTGTCCTGAAAAAACATCTGATGACGCAGTGATGACGTCATAATGACGTCACAAAATCACGAATTTCAAAATCAAACTATCCAAAAATAGACGTTTTTCAACTCAATTTTTTTATATGAAACTTTCGAGATAGGAAAAAATGATCATGCTAGCGTAGAAAGGAAATTTAATGTACTTTCTGAAAATGCCGTCAAAACGTTCCGGGCTTCCATGCATTGTTGAGATATTCGCGACTTTTTAAACCATTTTGACGCGAAAAAGTCGCGAAAAAACACTAAAACGATAAACCTTAATGTGAGAGAACGGGGATGTCCCAGGCCTTCATCTTTCGATATGATGTCGGTTGTAGTCTCGAATTTGCTAATAACTGGTTTTGAGGTAGTATCCTTATTTTGATGACGTATTTGTGACGTCATTAGTAACACGCGGTAAGCCGATTTTTGCACACACAACACCACTTGTATTTGACGTTTAATGTCTGAAAAAAAACAGTTTCAACTCAAAATTAATTCTTAGTGCTTTTCATATCGCTGCGTTGGCTATTGGATGAAACATTTCATCAATTTCATTAATTGAATAATTGGCCAATTAAACCAATTAACGCTCGTATCTCGGCTCACACATAAGATAGCGTCGTAAATCCAACGATATCTGTCTTGTTGACATTGATTGAGTGTAGTAGGTGCCACATGAGACCATTCATTATTATTCCCTCAATTAGATAATTGGTCAATTAAACCTATTAGATCTCTGAACACTGAAAAAGACTGATATTTTTCCCAAAACCAAAAAGGATTTGGTTGTGTTGGTCCGTGGCAGTTGAGCGTCCCTTTCTTTACCCTAAAACCTATGATATGGAAGGAACGCGGCAGTCCGCATACTGCCGCCACCCCACTACATGCACGGATCATTTGTCCCCGAATCTAAATTATACTTTATGTATAATTTGCAAGTGTACCTCAAATTTGATCAAATATAATAATTGTTGTAAATTTAACATTATGTTAAACTTACAACAATTATTATACTTGATCAAATTTGAGGTACACTTGATTGCAATGATTTAGATTTACGAAAACATTATGTAGTTGAACGAATTCGAAAGATTTCAAAGTTTTGAACTCTGCAACAAACTCATTTGCATTGTCTAATTAGTTATACTTTTAATGTGGATGCTTCGCCCAATAGAACTATAAATAACGTAAATTATTCAATTTAAGTACTCATCCCATTAGTTTTTCCTTCCTGTTATTGAGCTCTAAAGAGGTGTCGATGCTTCATAGTCAAACTTCAAGACTAAGGTCGTGTGAATCATTAATAATATAGCTAGTAGTAGTAGTCACAGTAATAATTCTTCTAAAATCAATTTAGGCCACATGAGCATAATTTTTCACTGTACTGAACAGTCAGTGTCACTGTCAGTGCATGTAGTGGGGTGGCGGCAGTATGCGGACTGCCGCGTTCCTTCCATATCATAGGTTTTAGGGTAAAGAAAGGGACGCTCAACTGCCACGGACCAACACAACCAAATCCTTTTTGGTTTTGGGAAAAATTTTTAACAAGAACACCCTCATTTTCGGCGATTTCAGGTTGTAATAACTCGGCCGTTTTAATCCAATCGATCTGAAATTTTGACAGTCGCGTCTTTGTGTACTAAAATGAGGTACTAAAGTAATTCGGACGTCGGGAAGTTGGGTAAATTTTTACCTGAAATTCGGCGAATCCACAGAAACATATAGTAGGGGGCTGGCAAGCGGAGTTACCGGAACTTGTCCTACGACTCTCGGACTGTACCAAACTCACCTCCGGTGCGAGGGCCTTCGGCCCTCGCACTGGAGGCTCGTCTATGAGCTCACCCTCGGACCCTTAGGGTCCTCGGGCTCGCATACTGCCACGGGGGGCTTGCCAGCCCCCTGATATATGATGTTAGCCTCCGTGGTGAACGGAATGTTTTTGCCTCCTCTCCGTCGGAGGAAGTTGTATAGCCCTGACGAGATCGACAATCCCCATATTGTTATGAATATATCAGACTCTAGAAAAACGAAAAACACAACTCGAGACAAAAAAATGAAAGTAACTAATTTCATAGTGCATAGTAGACCAGTGCTTGAATAACAATATAATGCTTGTTTCAAATATGACAGTTACTCTCATCACTGACTGGTCCCACCAGCTAAAGAAAACAGGTATTTCTACGCCATTTGTGAAATTATTCCTTCATAAGAAACACCAAGACACACAAACCCAGCCTGAATCCTCCTTCAGCAATAAAAACCATCTGCACTGAACAGTGTGATTGGTGTAAGCCACCCACTGCTGCCATCAGTTGTAAACCACCAATGCCATCAGTTGTAAACCACCAGGGCCATCAGTTGTAAACCACCAGTGCCATCAGTTGTAAACCACCAGAGCCATCAGTTGTAAACCACCAGTGCCATCAGTTGTAAACCACCAGGGCCATCAGTTGTAAACCACCAGAGCCATCAGTTGTAAACCACCAGGGCCATCAGTTGTAAACCACCAGTGCCATCAGTTGTAAACCACCAGTGCCATCAGTTGTAAACCACCAGTGCCATCAGTTGTAAACCACCAGAGCCATCAGTTGTAAACCACCAGTGCCATCAGTTGTAAACCACCAGGGCCATCAGTTGTAAACCACCAGTGCCATCAGTTGTAAACCACCAGTGCCATCAGTTGTAAACCACCAGAGCCATCAGTTGTAAACCACCAGAGCCATCAGTTGTAAACCACCAGTGCCATCAGTTGTAAACCACCAGTGCCATCAGTTGTAAACCACCAGTGCCATCAGTTGTAAACCACCAGGGCCATCAGTTGTAAACCACCAGTGCCATCAGTTGTAAACCACCAGGGCCATCAGTTGTAAACCACCAGTGCCATCAGTTGTAAACCACCAGGGCCATCAGTTGTAAACCACCAGTGCCATCAGTTGTAAACCACCACTGAGAGCAGTTGTTATAACCACTCGATGCCCTGGTTGTGATTCGGTGGATAAGAGACAGACGTTCACGTGCCATGGACTTTATTGTGGACTCTTAATACAATAGACTCTGGCCGAAGGCTAGAGGTCAGAGCTGTTCGCTCTAGTCTAGTCTGACCTCTGTGTCCTGAAATGTCTCAACTGGGTTCCTTCTGTGTCCTTCTTAAATACAAATTCTCAATCACTTTCTACGCCTCGGGCCTTCCGGTAACAAACGCAGCTGTCTAGAGACGTTGGGGTTCCAAGGCGGAAACGAGCACAGGAGACAGGAAGCGTCAGGTCAAAACACAATCCCATTGATATTGCATTGAATTAAGTAGACATACATGATCAATGTCTTGGGTCAATTAATATCAGTATCAGTGTCTTACAATTGGGCAAGGTAGGATGCCCCTCCCCCCCCCCCCAACTCAGGAATGCGGAAAGGAGGCATCCGTCATAGCAACCTCAACCCCCTCCCACCACACAACATCCGATCTCTCAACCCCACCCATGACCAATCCACATACGAACCTTATCCCTTTGCTTCCCCTCCCCCACTTTCCATGGCAGTATCCATGATCAACGCCTCTCCTAGCTCTCCCCCACCACCTCCACCCTCCCCTGACGCTCCGTCCCCTCCATCTGTACCCACGCCGAGCCAGCAGATTGGCAACCTTGCTGAGGTGCCAGCCGTCCCCCGCCCGGTGCCACGCAAGCGTTTGCCCAGGAACAACGCAGAGACATCAACAGCCAGAATGAGGAACGAAGCTTCTCGTATGTAACACCCAAGAGAAGCTACAACTGAAACAATAAGAGGAAGAACAAGCAAAAACATTTTCCACCCAACCGCAACTGGGAGGATGCAACACACCACCACGTGCCTTAATAATTAAGGAGAGGAATATTGATATTCTTTGTATTAGTGAAACCTCGCTTTACCAAGGAAGATCAAGCAATTCCATCTCCACTCCACATTTTCGAGCAGGCGGAGTTATCATATATTTACAAGATACTCTTAAATCTAACAAGATCTCATCTATAACTGTAAATAACACAACGGTAGAGGGCATCTAGGTAACAGTACAAAGCAGTATGTATCCCTCCTTCCTTATCGCCGCCATCTAAAGACACCCTCATGCCACCATTGAGTCATTCATATATCTTGAAAATCTATTTAAAGAAATGTTAATGAAAAGGAAACCACCTTTTCATTTCAGGCGACTTAAAAGATGAGCTCAATAAATCAAATGCAACGTTAAATGTGCGCGTGTGTGTGTGTGTGTGTATGTGTGTGTGTGTGTGTGTGTGTGTGTGTGTGTGTGTGTGTGTGTGTGTGTGTGTGTGTGTGTGTGTGAAACATGGAAGAATGCAGTAACGCATTTTGATATGGAAATGCATTCGTATATATATATGATATATGTTGTATGTGTGTATACATATATACATACATACATACTTATATATATATATATATATATATATATATATATATATATATATATATATATATATATATATATATGTATCTATATATACATATATATATATATTATATATATATATATATATATATATATATATATATATATATATATATATATATATATATATATATATATCGGAAATGACCCCTGACACCTTCCGCCAGTTGTTCCATCCACACTGAATTCTATGAGTAACTTCCCTTTCCATCCCTGTACTTTCATCTACATAGACCCAAGGTATTTAAAAGTATTTGTTCTTTTCAACTTATTTTCATTCAGTTGTATTGAGGCCAATTGGTCACCCAAATCAGTTGAGAAGTACTCTGTTTTAGACCTGCTAATTTTCATGCCTCTACTCTCTAATGCACATCTCCATTTTTCTAACTTTATTTCTAATCCTCTTCTACCTTCTGATATCAACACTACGTCATCTGCATATAAAATGCACCATGGTGGGTCCTCCCTAACATTTTGAGTAATAACATCGAATACAATATTAAATAATAATGGGCTAAGTGCTGACCCCTGGTGTAGACCAACCTTCACATGGAAGTTTTCCGTTGTTCCTACTGTGCTTCTAACTCTAGTAGTAACATCCTTATAGCATTCTTTGATAACCCTTACATACTTTTCTTGCACTCCTCTTTCACGTAGACCTCTCCAAACCTCCTGTCGTGACACCCTATCATAGGCTTTCTCCAAATCGATGAATACCATATGTAACACTTCCTGCTTTTCCTGATATTTTTCCATTATTTGCCTAAGGGAGAAAATACCATCAATTGTCCCAAGTCCTTTCATAAAGCCCAGTTGTTGCCTACCAATTTCCACCACTTGCCTAAGCCTACTGTCCAAAATTCTTTCAAACAACTTTAAGGTGTGTGACATTAATTTTATCCCACGGTAATTTTCACAGCATTGGATATCCCCTTTCTGTTTAAAAATGGTATTAGGGTGCTTTCCCTCAATTGTTCTGGTATGGCTTCTTTTTCCATAATTTGTTTCATAAGTTTGTGCAGAATACTAATACCATCCTGCCCTAAAGCTTTCCACACTTCCACTGGTATGTTATCAGGTCCAGTGGCTTTTCCAGTTTTCATCTTTTTCAGAGCTATTTCTACCTCCTGTCTAGTTACCTCAGCTATATCTTGGTTATTTGTTTCTCCATCCTCTCTAACTAGTCTCTCATTTTCCTCATTTAATAGTTTTTCAAAGTATTCCTTCCATCTAGTTAGTATATCCCTTTCTTTCTTTATTATGTTACCGTTTTCATCTCTCATTTGTCTAATATGCGTTATATCTTTTCCAAATGATTCTGTCACTTTTCCTATTTACTTCTGTTACCAGCCCCTTCATCTCTCGCGATAAAATGATTCCAATACCATTTCTCCCATCTTTATTAGCCCCCCCATATATCAGCTTATATCAATCTCCTAACTCTTTTGCCTTATTTCCAGCCCATCTAGTTTCTTGCACACATAGTATATCTATTTTACGCTTCGTCATGAGATTAGCTAAGCCTCTACCTCTGCCGGTCATAGAACAAACATTCAAAGTCCCTACTCTCAGTGGCTGAACTAACTTCTTTGGCCGCACCCGTTCTTGATGCGGTACCCCTCGCTGGTCCACAGAGTCAGGGTGATGCGTCTGTGGGTCACTTACGGGTGACAACCTAGCACTGGGTACTCCTTGAATTTGGCTCATTTCATAGGGTTTTGGCATGGATTTTACAAGCGGATGCCCTGCCTGACCTTAACCCTCTCTATTTATCCGGGCTTGGGACCGGCGCTAAGTTGGGCTGGCTTGCCCCCCCCCCCCCCCCAGTGGCTAGATTAACGATATACAACAACAATAAGGACACGAAATATTCACAATGGATAAAGCCAAAACCTACAGCAAAGCTAACTTGCTTGCTTGCTTGTTGGATTTATTGGCTATCAACCAGCGGCACAGGCCAAGGTTATTAAGCCAATGATTCCATTTTATTTTATCAATCTATATAAGGTCATAAAGTTTTGTCTCCTTTAGAAAAGTGATTACTTTACTTATTATTTTTTCGTTGTCTGATAGCACGTTTGAGATGGTAAAATTTATGCTTTTTATATATAAATAATTTTTTAATTTTTGTCTCTGTTCTTTATATTGGTGGCATACTGTCATGATGTGTGTTATTGACATGATGTTGTTGCAAAAGCCACATTGTGGAGGGAATCTTTTTTCCATATATGGATTCAGGTGGGTGTAGCGTGTGGCGTTGACCCTGAGTCGGGCTACCACCACCTCTTCTCTTCGATTTTTCCTGTGGGCTGTGTCCCACTGTTCTAAAATCACCTTGTTTTTAGTGATTTGGAGGTCGGTCCACTCACTTTGCCACAGGAGATGAATTTTTGCTTTTATAAAAGAGACAAAACACCTGAGATCTGTGCGGATAATACCAGGCTCCAGATCGCCAGTCGACCCGGCTAGTTTGTCAGCCTGTTCATTACCATGGATACCCGAGTGTCCAGGTACCCATATCAGTTTGATTGATTTATTGGCACTATGCATTTTACGAATGATATTACCCTGTATTTCATTATAGGTGGTTTCTAGTGATTTAATGGCTTTAATTGAACTTAACGAGTCTGAAAAAATGACTATTCTATCGTGGGTCGTCGATAGGGCAAAATCTAAAGCTTTATCAATTGCAAATAATTCGGCAAGAAAGATCGATGTATGATTCGGCAATCGAAATCTCAACTGACATTCAGTCGACCATACACCCGCTCCCACACACTCGTCTGTCTTGGACCCGTCGGTATATAAATGAAAAAAGGAAAGATGTTTAATTAGGATCTCTCTGAACCTCTGGCGTACCTCCACCTCCGACACCGTGGCTTTGGCTGATGGTAGCCAGTCTGGCAACAGGCAGTGGTGTTTCACGGTGCTATATTTGACTGAACCAGGGTATCGATGGTAGAGAGATCTATACCGACTTTTTCTGTGAGGTCATGGAGTCTATTGCCCAGCGGCTTCCCGCCGCGATACTGGGGTTGGGCCCTACCCGGCGGCAAACATCCCTGTTGGGGATGTTGGGGTTGCTCGGCTACCTTCACGGCATAGGTCAGCGCAAGCTGGCCGCGTCTAAGACGGAGGGGAGGTACTCCCGACTCTACCTCTAGGCGCTCGGTGCGAGTGCACTTAAGGGCTCCAAGACAGACGCGTAAACACGCATTCTGCACAACATTCAAACCTTTCAGAGTTGAGCTCGTTGCCGAGCCATACACGATTGACCCATAATCTACTTTAGATCTAATCAGGGATTTCATATACATCAGTGAAGACTTTCTATCAGCTCCCCATTTGTGTCCAGAAATGCACTTTAATAAATTAAGTGCTTTTTGACATTTATTCTTTAACTGACCAATGTGGTCTTTCCAATTTAATCTACTATCAAAGAGTAGACCAAGAAATCTAGCTGAATTTTGAATAGGTATTGGATGGTTGTCTAGAGTTAGCCTGATGTTGGGCTTTCTCCTATGTGTAAAAACCACGCCAATACTCTTTCTTATGGAAAACTTAAAACCCCACTGGAGGCCCCAGTTATGAATCATATCCAGTGCCAATTGGATCTGATTTGCCGAGAACTCTGCATTATTGCTGGAGTGCCATAATGCACAATCATCGGCGTACAGTGAGTATTTAAGATTCCGAGGAGGAGATGGTAAAATGTCATTAATCATACATAAAAATAATGTGGGAGACAAGACACTTCCTTGTGGGACCCCGTTTGCCTGGACAAAAATGTCCGAGAAAGTGACGTTGTCAGAAAATAATTTGACAGAAAACGTTCTGTCAGAAATGAAATTTTGGATAAAACAAGGCAAGTTTCCACGTAATCAGAAAGCATAAAGTTTTCTGAGTAGGCCATGTCGCCAAGTCATGTCGTAGGCTTTTTCTATGTCTAAAAATACTGATATCAAAAAATGCTTTTTGGCAAATGCCTCATGAATGTGACTTTCCAGTTTTACTAGCTGATCGAGAGTTTGGCGTCCCTTTCGGAAGCCGCACTGCTCGTCAACTAGTAAATTTCTGGTATTTAAAAAATGCAATAGCCTACTATTAACAATTCTTTCCATGACCTTGCATAAGCAACTTGTCAACGCAATTGGGCGGTAAGAGATGGCGGATCTGGATTTCCCTCCTTTCAATATGGGAATGATGTGGGCGAAGTGCCATGAATTTGGAAAAGTCTGGCTTTTCCAAATATCATTGAGACATTTCTAGCAACTTTGACCATGTCATGATTAAGATGCTTTATCATCTCATATCGAATCTCATCGGGGCTCTTGGGATACCCTTCGCAGGCTTTCTAGGGCTTCGGCCAAGCTCATTCATTTTAAGGTCTTTATTGTAATCAAAATTATCTCCTGTGGCAAAGTGAATTGGTTGCAGCTCGGCTGCTTCCTTGGTGGTCAGGAATGCAGGGTTGTAGTTTTCCGAGCTGCTTGTATAAGAGAAACCGCCTGGCGATTGTGTTAGCAATGTCTCTAGGTTCATCATAATTATTTCCCCTCATAAAATGTTTCTGATTTTTATTGATTGTTTTTTTCTATTAATTCTATTGACTGTGGACCAAACCTCTGAAATTTTAGTATTGCTGTTTATCGTAGAGACAAAGCTTCTCGCCAGGAGTCTCTTTGGCTTGTCTGATTGTTCTACGATCCCCGGCTCTCGCTTGTTTGTATTTGCGAAAGTTCTCATTTGTGATATTATTATGGAAAAGCCTGTAGGCCCTATTTCGTTCACATAGCGCCCTGCGGCAATCTGGTGTCCACCATGGAACTCTATGCTTAACGCTATCTGTCGAAGTCTTAGGCATGGTTGCCATTGCTGCATTTATAATACAATTTTGAACACTGTTTACTTTATCATCAATGGCTTCCTAACAACTTCGAGCTTGACGCTCCTTGTGAAGGCGAACGTAATCTGCTCTTTTTACGTTAAATTTGGGTGCTAAAGGCGTTCTCGTGGTGTCGCATGAATATTGAATACAAATAGGGAGGTGATCGCTTCCTGAATGAGTCGTCACTTGTGTGCCACAGGCACTTGGCTGCTAGTGTTGAGGAAACCAGTGATAGGTCTATAAAGCTCAAATTACCGGTATTATCGTCTATTCGCGTTGGACTACCATCATTTAGAAGAACCAGATCAGAGTCGTTGATCAACTTAACTACTTGCTCACCTCTACCATTCACCCGTGGGGAACCCCATGATGTATGACGAGCATTGAAATCTCCTAGAATTAATTTATTGTTTGGCAGACTGTCCTGAATAGCAAAAAGCTCATCATAGATTAACCTTTTATCAGGTGGACAGTAAGCTGAGCATATAGTCAGATACGTGTTATTGAATTTTACTTTGCATGCGACGTGTTCCAAAGTAGAATTAATCGTCACTTCAATGAAAGGGAGATTCTCAGATGTACATGGCGACTCCGCCTCCACCCCTTCCCTCTCGGCCTTTGCATAAAGATGGTAGTTTCTTAGCGATACGACCTCGTCAGAGACTTGGTCGTTTAAATGGCTTTCTTGTAGTACGATAATATCGGGAGCATAGGACGAGGCTAATAATCTAAGAGAGTTTAATTTTGATCTAAGACTTCGACAGTTCCATTGTATGATGGTATACGCGTGGATTACGTTTTATGGGTTGTAAAGTGCCTTGTCCGGTGGTTTTTGTTTTCTTTTTTGGGAGGGAGGCGCTCTCCTCCTCCCTCGCTTCCCGAGGGCCTCTCTCGGGAATTTTTGGAGACAGTAGTCTCCATGGCCTGCTCCCCTCCACCAGAGAGTCTTTCGGCGGAGGACGATCTGCTCTTACGAGCAGAACTACCACCAGACGAAGTTCTAGTGGGGGTCGCCTGGACGAGAAGGTGCGATCCGGATTGTGATTTGGTATTGTCCTCCTTAAGATTTGCTGGGTTGATTCAGCAATTTCTTTAATTGTCTTATTCAATTCTTTAATCTGATTCATTAAGTCCTTTACCGTTTCTTTTAATTCTGCAATTTCCTGATCCTTAACTGCGAGCTGCTGATTAACACTGCTTGCACTGGAAACAGTGTTAGTTACTGCTGAGGCGTAAGAAGTATTGGGTTTGCTTGTCAAACCTTCCACTTTCTTCTTGGCCTCACGGTAGCTAACATCGTGTTCTCTCATGTATGCCAATGTCTCAGTTCTCTTCAGGCGCATTGCAATCAGCAGAGCCTGACTGATGGGGACCTCCACAGTTAGCACACTTGAGTGTCTTTTCCGTGCATTCAGTGGTATCGTGTTCTCCAGTACATTTACCGCAAGTGAATTTGTTAGTATCCTTATCATTGCATCTTAATGAGGTGTGTCCAAATTTTTGGCATCTATTACACCGCATTGGCTTTTGAATGTAAGGTCGTACTTGAACAATCTCATATCCGATTTTGACAGTACTTGGAATTTTATTTGAAGCAAAGGTCAAGAAACACAATCCGGTCTTTGTTCGCGCATTCCCATCTTTCTTTGACATACAATTTACGTCTACAACGTTTTGGTCATTCATGGCATCAAGAATTTCGCTTTCTTCCATTGTCCTCAAATCCCTGTGAAAGATTACTCCCTTACAGGTATTTGGGCCAACAGGAATAGTTACTTTTACTGTAATGTCATGAATCTGCGTCAGCTTAAGTAAATCGTTAACCTGAGACTTAAATTGCACTTTCACAAGGAGGCTACCATCTCGCAACTTTCGGACAAAATCAAAACTGCCTCCCACTTGACCATCAAGGACCTTCTTAATGATAAAGGGGTTGACATTCTGCAAGGATTGATTTTCTTTCATGCAACGGATGTTCACGCACCTTGCGTTCTGGGGAGGGATATTAATGTGTCGTCTGGGTCGGTCATTGGTCGGGGTTCCATTACTGGTCAAAGTGGTCTTAGAAAGGGTCTGAGTCGCCCCTCCTCCTTGGGGAGGAGTGAAGGTAATGGGAATCAATCATACTGGGTGTCGGACCAGGTCCGAACCCTGGGCCAAAGCCCGTTGTCCTGAGGGGACTACCTTTTCCCTTAACTTTTGGATCAACCTAATCCCAATAGCTAAGAGAGGATAAAATAAAACAAGTCTTACAGTTAATCGTCCTCACCCCCCCTTAGTGGAAGCCTGGTTGCGTTCTCCAGTACCAACTAAGGGATCGGAGTTGTATGTAAGGCACCTTCCTACCGCCGAACCTGCCTAGTGCGAGGGACGGTAAGTTAATGCCCACCCCCCAAGCGAATACAGGAGCTCACAAGGAGACTCCCGTAGGCTCAGGAAAGTCACACAGAAATATGGAAAAAATTTAGGAGGAGAGAAAAGTTGCGCCCAAAGGACGCCCCAGACTACTGGGCCTCCCTACCCAGGGGTCAGCCCGTAAGGGCTACCCTGTGGTAGAAGAGAGCTGCGGGGCGGTTCTTTCGATCTCCCTCGAGATTTCGTCAGGGTCGCGGTCTATAATGCTCTGGTCAATGTTTTTCATGACCAGGGTGAGCTTGGCTCTTTTGTCTGGGGATAGGATGGCATGGCACGACTTCTGCTGGAGCTTGGTTTTTGTTGTTTCCTCGAAGAATCGGGATACATCGTCCTCACTCTCCACTTGGGCAACGTATCCGTTCTGGCTGGTATGCAGTCTGAGGAGGGTTATGCCTTGCTCATTTATTATGTTAGAGAGTTCTGTCCGGAGAGAGTCAGACAGACTCCCGTGACACTTAACTGCATCTTACTGATGACTTTGTTAAATTATAGTGGCTTTTTATTTCATTTTCTGTTGGTATTCAGCTAATATAGTGTGTGGACCAGCTTGTCTGTTTGGGGGTAAAATTGTAAAACAGGTCCGCGTCATAAAGTTCATCGAAATTGGTATCGATGGACTTTTTGTAATATATAGTAACCATATATGTCACCAATAAGTAAGATATGAATGGGAGACATATTTTGCAGAGCCACTACCTGGACCAATGACGTAATACACGCGTAAGTCATCGGACTGAGTTTGTGTGCGTTCGATTTGATTAATAGCCAATCAAAATTTATCTAATCATTTCATACTCAAACACTAAAAAAAAATCTAGGTAGAGAAGAATTCTCTAAATAAGTTCTCTCCATCTCCTCCCCCCCTCCCCCTTAAATTTGGTAGATTTAGCTTGGTTGTTCGGTTAGGAATTTTGTAGAACAAAGATAATCCCCGGAAACAACGCGCCAAAAAAGAGATAATAAAAAGTCGTGTTAAGTAGCATCAGGTGCTCCGGAAGTGTTTCAGGGATTTTGTAGATAAAAAAAAATAGCACGAAAACAGCGCATTTAAATCCCCGTCAATAATAGCTAACACTACCAACTGCGATCGCTGTACATATATTAAGTATCTCTATTTCGTTGATGACAGAAATAAACCATATTAGATGTGATTTGCTAGTAGACAACGTGACATCAAAAGAAATCAGTCGATACTAATATCGATGACAGACCTGGAAAAATATTTGTTAGTCCGAAGTATTAATATATGAAATTCTATTAGGCACAAAATTATTACCTTATATGATCTATATAATAACTTCTTATCTTTTTAATATCATTCTTAAAGGCCTTGGAAAGCACTCCCATTAATTAAAAGCTATATACCTTTAATTCTAATTTCGAAATTACAATCATTAACAAAATTCGGATGTTAGCATTTGTTCCATTAAGTAAACTGTATCTGTTTTGAGCCCATATTTCCTTGGGGGTGGTTATCCTATGCACTTCCTATCATTTCCAGTTACTATTGCATGAATGAGTTTAGTAATCCAAATAAACATTAATCTTTAAAATCATTACCTCAATGCCGGTTGAATAAACAACTCCTAGGTTACATAGTTTAAGTTTTACTTGTTTGACCATATTTTGTGTGAAACTGACGTATATAAATTTAGAAGAACTTGAGTATTTAGAGTATTTATTACTTAATTTTGTACGTGCTTATACTGTATGAATTGAATAAAAATATTCCCTATCAAGATAAGTCTTTCTTGCCCACAAACGCAGTCATGTGTCTGTCTTCCGTTTACCTTTGCTGGTTTTATGGTTGCCATGTATGTTTAACTCTGGTTTCCCTTCAAAACGCATAAATCTTTCGCCTTTTACTAAAGATTTCCGTGGAGAGGAACAACTCAATGAGTCTTACTCAATTTTTATTAGCCCACTTCTGTGGGTTAAATATATTCCAACTTAAAATACCAATGAAATAGCACTAGCTCCGTTCCTACAACACATTTTTTGAGTCATATTAGTGTTAGAAATATTTATGATTTTGAATGAGAATAGCATTTATTTTGAAGTATATAATTGGATTTCTTTTCTGAATTCCCTTCATAATAGATATTAGATAGCTAATATCTACAAGTGCAAATTTACAGTAATTCAGGTCTGTGTTGGTGTAGATAACCATAAAGCAATTATAACCTATTGGGTATGCTTATTTACATTTCTAAAAAGTGTTATTGTAAATCAAAAATCCAATATCTGTTGATGTAAGAATGTTGCTGGTTAGACTACGCCGTTGTGTATCGATTCTAAGAGTCACAATGTTCATTTCTTAATCGAAGTCCTCTGTGCACCTCTGTACAGCTTTAAAAGATACCAATTGAAAATTTTGAAGGGGGATAGCGCGAACGCAGTCCCCCACTACCAAAAATTGCACACTCGAGTTAACCACATTTGGGTTAATCGCAGGGGTCAGCCCCACCGGAGTGCAATGGTGAGCCTCGCCCTGGGAGAACCGCCTTCGTGATCACGGTATCTCCTGTGCCAGGTAAGTATGCTTTCCAACGCCACGCGGCAACCCACGCTCACCCATACTGTGAACTCCACGCTCACTAAAACTCTTTATACAAATTTAAACTTAGCATTTAGATTATTCGTTAAAAAATTATGATTATTTGCTTACAATCATATTATCAATTTTCTTTAAATACAATACGGTTACACTATAGTTTATTTATAGCAAAATTTACCTGAAGAAATAGTGTTTAACAGACAATAACTAACATATAAAAGTAAATTAAATCCTGGTCTAGCTTCATTTTCCATTTAGGCTAATATCTTATCGCGGGCTTTATATAACATGACATATTTATTTAATATAGTTTTTAATGCTTCTATCATAAAAAATCTATACTGTAGGACATTTCATGACAAAGAAAAAACGGTGTTTTCTTGTGCCTTTTTCGTAATAAAATACACAGTATATATCAGTATACTTTTTAACGTTAGCTTATTTGGCACATGCTTAAAATTCTACAATATTTTGGAAATTATAACTAGAAATTGTGGAAATTTAAAATCCTAGAAACGACTATTAGTTATATTCACATTCAAATTCAGTTACATACAAAGCAAACGGACCTTACGTTTACGGATACTTAAACTTAGCATTTAGATTATTCGTTAAAAAATTATGATTATTTGCTTACAATCATATCAATTTTCTTTAAATGCAAGACGGTTACAATGTAGTTTATTTATAGCAAAATTTACCTATAAGAAAAAGTGTTTAACAGACAATAACTAACATATAAAAGTTCATTAATCAAAGCCTGGTCTAGCTTCATTTTCCATTTAGGCTATCTTATCGCGGGCTTTATATAACATGACATATTTATTCAATATAGTTTTTAATGCTTCTATCATAAAAATCTACACTGTAGGATATTTCATGGAAAAGAAAAAAAGGTGTTTTCTTGTGCATTTTTCATAATAAAATCCATTATATATATCAGTATACTTTTTTAACTTTTGCTTATTTGGCACATGCTTAAAATTCTACAATAATTTGGAAATTATAATTAGAAATGGTGGAATTTTCAAATCTTAGAAACGACTATTAGTTATATTCACATTCAAATTCAGTTACATACAAAGAAAACGGACGTTACGTTAACGGATACTTAAGTAAATATTTTGTGACACACATGTAGATTATGAAGTATACGTGTGTGTGTGTGTGTGTGTGTGTGTGTGTGTGTGTGTGTATGTGTGTGTGAGTGAGTGTGTGTATGTGTGTGTATGTGTGTGAGAGAGAAATTTAATGATGGTTGTTTGTGAAGTTATGAACATCAGCCTATATATACCTTTTCTGAATATAATACGACACAAATGTAAACTGATTACGTTTAATCACTTATTTGGTACACTCATATATGACACAAACGTCATTAATACTTTTTGAATTGTTAATAATACATGGCAACCAGACGTCGTTTATGCCTTTTTCTACATATATACCTATCGGCAGCAAGTTTTCAGAACTATTTCGTTCGACCTAATTTCAACCATGCGGTAGTATCGCTTCTCGGCCTTTTGGCTAAGATCAAAGTGTAGTATCTGTTCTTATCAGCTTAATATCTGATACGATCCCCATGTGGGATCTACGATATTAAACTGATTTTTGGAAAATGGCGAAGTGCTAGGGGCTTGCTCCACCTTTGCCGCGGATCGGCCCGGTATTGCAGTACCTCCGGGATTGGTCCACTCCCCACGGGGAGCATAAAATCTGATTCACATTATAACAATTCAATCGTATGCTACTGATCCCTATCCATGTGGGTTTCTAAATATAATAACTATGCTGACACTTTCTTAACAAGTGATTTTTGTAAAAGCAAATTTAAAATCTGACCGACATAATTCAATATAAATTTGGAGGCGCAACTTTCTCTCCTCCTAAATTTTTTCCATATTTCTGTGTGACTTTCCTGAGCCTACGGGAGTCTCCTTGTGAGCTACTGTATTCGCTTGGGGGTGGGCACCAACTTACCGTCCCTCGCACTAGGCAGGTTCGGCGGTTGGAAGGTGTCTTACACACAACTCCGATCCCTTAGTTGGTACTGGAGAACGCAACCAGGCTTCCGCTAAGGGGGGGGTGAGGACGCTTAACAGAAAGACTTGTTTTTTATTATCCTCTCTTAGCTATTGGGATTAGGTTGATCCAAAAGTTAAGGGAAAAGGTAGTCCCCTCGGGACAGACTGGCCCAGGGTTCGGACCTGGTCCGACACCCAGTATGATTGATTCCCCGGCTACCCTTCCTCCTCCCCAAGGAGGAGGGGCGACTCAGACCCTTTCTAAGACCACTTTGACCAGTAATGGAACCCCGACCAATGACCGACCCAGACGACACATTGATATCCCTCCAGAGAGCGCCAAGGTGCTTGAACATACGATGCGTGAAAGAAAATCAATCCCTGCAGAATGTCAACCCCTTTATCATCAAGAAGGTCCTTGATGGTCAAGTGGAAGGCAGTTTTGATTTTGTCCGAAAATTGCGAGATGGCAGCCTCCTTGTTAAAGTACAATTTAAGTCTCAGATTAAGGATTTGCTTAAACTGACACCAAATTCATGACCTCAGCGTAAGTAACTATTCCTGTTGGCCCAAATACCTGTAAGGGAGTAATCTTTCACAGGGATTTGAGGACAATGGAAGAAAGTGAAATTCTTGATGCCATGAAAGACCAGAGCGTAGTTGACGTAAATTGTATGTCAAAGAAAGATGGGAATGTGCGAACAAAGACCGGATTGTGTTTCTTGACTTTTTCTTCACCAAAAATTCCTAGTACAGTTAAAATCGGATATGAGATTGTTCAAGTAAGACCTTATATTCAAAAGCCAATGCGGTGTAATAGATGCCAAAAATTTGGACACACCTCATTAAGATGCATGGATAAGGACAGTAACAAATTCACTTGCGGTAAATGTACTGGAGATCACGATACCACTGAATGCACGGAAAGACACTCAAGTGTGCTAACTGTGGAGGTCCCCATCAGTCAGGCTCTGCTGATTGCAGTAGCCTGAAGAAGGAGACTGAGACATTAGCATACATGAGAGAGCACGATGTTGCTTTACCGTGAGGCCAAAAAGAAAGTGGAAGGTTTGACAAGCAAACCCAATACTTCTTACGCCTCAGCAGTAACTAACAATGTTTCCAGTGCAATCAGTGTTAGTCAGCAGCTCGCAGTTAAAGACAAGGAAATTTCCGTTGAGAAGAAACAGTAAAGGGACTTAGATCAGATTAAAGAATTGAACAAGACAATTAAAGAAATTGCTGAATCAACCCAGCAAAAACAGCATCTTAAGGAGGTCGATACCAAATCACAATCTGGATGCCTTCCCAAATTCGAGCGAACCCCACTAGAACTTCGTCTGGTGGTAGTTCTGCTCGTAAGAGCAGATCGTCCTCCGCCGGGCGTCTCTCTGGTGGAGGGGAGCAGGCCATGGAGACTACTGTCTCCAAAAATTCCAGAGAGAGGCCCTCGGGAAGCGAGGGAGAGGAGGAGGCGCCTCCCTCCCAAAAAAAGAAAATAAAAACCACCGGACAAGGCACTTCCAAACCCCATAAAACGTAATCCACGCGTATACCATTATACAATGGAACTGTCGAAGTCTTAGATCAAAATTAAACTCTCTTAGATTATTAGCCTCGTCCTATGCTCCCGATATTATCGTACTACAAGAAAGCCATTTAAACGACCAAGTCTCTGACGAGGTCGTATCGCTAAAAAACTACCATCTTTGTAGAAAAGACCGAGAGGGAAGGGGTGGAGGCGGAGTCGCCATGTACATCCACCAAAATCTCCCTTTCATTGAAGTGACGATTAATTCTACTTTGGAACACGTCGCATGCAAAGTAAAATTCAATAACACGTATCTGACTATATGCTCAGCTTACTGTCCACCTGATAAAAGATTAATCTATGATGAGCTTTTTGCTATTCAGGACAGTCTGCCAAACAATAAATTAATTCTAGGTGATTTTAATGCTCGTCATACATCATGGGGTTCCCTGCGGGTGAATGGTAGAGGTGAGCAAGTAGTTAAGTTGATCAACGACTCTGATCTGGTTCTTCTAAATGATGGTAGTCCAACGCGAATAGACGATAATACCGGTAATTTGAGCTTTATAGACCTATCACTGGTTTCCTCAACACTAGCAGCCAAGTGCCTGTGGCTTTCGTGACGACTCGTTAGGCTTGATCACCTTCCTATTTGTATTCAATATTCATGCGACACCACGAGGACGCCTTCAGCACCCAAATTTAACGTAAAAAGAGCAGATTGGGTCGCCTTCACAAGGAGCGTCAAGCTCGAAGTTGTTGGAGAAACCATTGATGATAAAGTAAACAGTGTTCAAAATTGTATTATAAATGCAGCAATGGCAACCATACCTAAGACTTCGACAGATAGCGTTAAGCATAGAGTTCCATAATTGGACACCAGATTGCCGCAGGGCGCTATGTGAACGAAATAGGGCCTACAGGCTTTTCCATAATAATATCACAAATGAGAACTTTCGCAAATACAAACAAGCGAGAGCTAGGGCTCGTAGAACAATCAGACAAGCCAAAAGAGACTCCTGGCGAAGCTTTGTCTCTACGATAAACAGCAATACTAAAATTTCAGAGGTTTGGTCCACAGTCAATAGAATTAATAGAAAAAAACAATCAATAAAAATCAGAAACATTTTACATGAGGGAAATAATTATGATGAACCTAGAGACATTGCTAACACAATCGCCAGGCAGTTCTCTTATACAAGCAGCTCGGAAAACTACAACCCTGCATTCCTGACCACCAAGGAAGCAGCCGAGCTTCAACCAATTCACTTTGCCACAGGAGATAATTTTGATTACAATAAAGACCTTACAATAAATGAGCTTGTCCGAGCCCTAGAAGCCTGTAGAGGAACATCCCCAGGCCCCGATGAGATTCGATATGAGATGATAAAGCATCTTAATCATGATGACATGATTAAGTTGCTAGAAGTGTACAATGATATTTGGAAAAGCCAGACTTTTCCAAATTCATGGCACTTCGCCCACATCATTCCCATATTGAAAGGAGGGAGAGAAATCAGTCCGCCATCTCTTACCGCCCAATTGCGTTGACAAGTTGCTTATGCAAGGTCATGGAAAGAATTGTTAATAGTAGGCTATTGCATTTTTTAAATACCAGGAATTTACTAGTTGACGAGCAGTGCGGCTTCCGAAAGGGACGTCAAACTCTCGATCAGCTAGTAAAACTGGAAAGTCACATTCATGAGGCATTTGCCAAAAAGCATTTTTTGATATCAGTATTTTTAGACATAGAAAAAGCCTACGACATGACTTGGCGACATGGCCTACTCAGAAAACTTTATGCTTTCGGATTACGTGGAAACTTGCCTTGTTTTATCCAAAATTTCATTTCTGACAGAACGTTTTCTGTCAAATTATTTTCTGACAACGTCACTTTCTCGGACATTTTTGTCCAGGCAAACGGGGTCCCACAAGGAAGTGTCTTGTCTCTCACATTATTTTTATGTATGATAAATGACATTTTACCATCTCCTCCTCGGAATCTTAAATACTCACTGTACGCCGATGATTGTGCATTATGGCACTCCAGCAATAATGCAGAGTTCTCGGCAAATCGGATCCAATTGGCACTGGATATGATTCATAACTGGGGCCTCCAGTGGGGTTTTAAGTTTTCCATTAGAAAAAGTATTGGCGTGGTTTTTACACATAGGAGAAAGCCCAACATCAGGCTAACTCTAGACAACCATCCAATACCTATTCAAAATTCAGCTAGATTTCTTGGTCTACTCTTTGATAGTAGATTGAATTGGACCACATTGGTCAATTAAAAAATAAATGTCAAAAAGCACTCAATTTATTAAAGTGCATTTCTGGACACAAATGGGGAGCTGATAGAAAGTCTTTACTGATGTTATATAAATCCCTGATTAGGTCTAAAGTAGATTATGGGTCAATCGTGTATGGCTCGGCAACTTGACCAACTCTGAAAGGTTTGAATGTAGTGCAGAATGCGTGTTTACGAGTCTGTCTTGGAGCCCTTATGTGCACTCGCACCGAGCGCCTAGAGGTAGAGTCGGGAGTACCTCCCCTCCGTCTTAGACGCGGCCAGCTTGCGCTGACCTATGCCGCGAGGCAGCCAGAGCAGCCCCAACATCCAAACAGGGATGTTTTGCGCCGGCAGGTAGGGCCCCAGTATCGCGGCGGGAAGCCGCTGGGCAATAGACTCCATGACCTCACAGAAAAAGTCGGTATAGATCTCTCTACCATCGATACCCTGGTTCAATCAAATATAGCACCGTGGGAAACACCCAATTTTTCTACTGTTGTAGACTGGCTACCATCAGCCAAAGCCACGGTGTCGGAGGTGGAGGTACGCCAGAGGTTCAGAGATCCTAATTAAACATCTTTTCCTTTTTCATTTATATACCGACGGGTCCAAGACAGACGAGTGTGTGGGAGCGGGTGTATGGTCGACTGAATGTCAGTTGAGATTTCGATTGCCGAATCATACATCGATCTTTCTTGCCAGACTTTTTTGCAATAGATAAAGCTTTAGATTTTGCCCTATCGACGACCCACGATAGAATAGTCATTTTTTCAGACTCGTTAAGTTCAATTAAAGCCATTAAATCACTAGAAACCACCTATAATGAAATACAGGGTAATATCATTCGTAAAATGCATAGTGCCAATAAATCAATCAAACTAATATGGGTACCTGGACATTCGGGTATCCATGGTAATGGGCTGAGCTGACAAACTAGCCGGGTCGACTGGCGATCTGGAGCCTGGTATTATCCGCACAGATCTCAGGTGTTTTGTCTCTTTTATAAAAGCAAAAATCCATCTCCTGTGGCAGAGTGAGTGGACCGACCTCACAATACACAAGACCAAAGAAGAAATCATAATGTGGGACACAGCCCACAGGAAATATAGAAGGGAGGAGGTGGTGTTGGCCCGACTTAGGGTCAATGCCACACGACTGACACACCTCACTCCCTATATAGAAAAAAACTTCCCTCCAAAGTGTGACCATTGCAACCACCACTTAACAATAGCACACATTTTAATATCCTGCAACCAATATAACAACCAAAGACAAAAAATAAAAAATTATTTACAAATTAAAAATATTGAACTAAATATAAAAAATCTACTTTCTAATAATGAAAGAATAATAAGTAAAGTAATCACTTTTCTAAAGGAGACAAAACTTTATGACCTTATATAGATTGATAAAATAAAATGGAATCATTGGCTTAATAACCTTGGCCTGTGCCGCTGGTTGATAGCCAATAAATCCAACAAGCAAGCAAGCAAGCTTCTCGGCCTTTTGGCTAAGATCAAAGTGTAGTATCTGTTCTTATCAGCTTAATATCTGATACGATCCCCATGTGGGATCTACGATATTAAACTGATTTTTGGAAAATGGCGAAGTGCTAGGGGCTTGCTCCACCTTTGCCGCGGATCGGCCCGGTATTGCAGTACCTCCGGGATTGGTCCACTCCCCACGGGGAGAATATCAACCAAATATTACAAAACTCCGATCCGCTGGATTAACTCTAATCACACTGACCAAATTGATATTCATAATCTCATCCAAAATTCAATAATGGTTTTCTGACATAATGAATGCAACTGCTATCATTGTAGAATCGAGCAGAATAACTGCTTTTGGGTTCCCCCTTCTACTTTACTTCATTTAATACTTAATGAATACCCGTATTTTTTTCTCAATTTATTGAAATATTATTTTCAAATGTAAAACCATTCCCATATAATGTTGCATTAACCATGATTCTGGGGCCTATTCGCATCCCTGCTTTTTATCCACTTCATTTCCTCAATCTATAATTTTTCTGATTTCATTCAATGCCTGAAACCTATCCCTATGCACAACCGTGTATATGTATGTATGTATGTATGTATGTATGTGTATATATATATATATATTTATTTATATACTGTATATATATACATATATATATTTATATACTGTATATATATACATATATATATTTATATACTGTATATATATACATATATATATATATATATATATATATATATATATATATATATATATATTTATATACTGTATATATATACATATATATATTTATATACTGTATATATATACATATATATATTTATATACTGTATATATATACATATATATATTTATATATATACATATATATATTTATATATATATATATATATATATATATATATATATATATATATATATATATATATATATATATATATATATATATATGTATATATATATATATATATATTTATATACATATATATACATATATATATATATATATATATATATATATATATATATATATATATATATATATATATATATATAGCTGTGGGTGTGTGTTTCTGTAATTTATATAAATATATAAATTTATATGTACATATACACACATCAATATGTATATAAACTGATTACTGATTGTTAGTGTGAGTGTGATTGTGGTTGTGATTGTCAGTGTCAGTGTGAGTGAGTTCAAGTTTAAGTGTAAGTGTAAGTATGAGTATGAGTATGAGTGCATGTACTAAGTTTGTACTGAGTATGTCTGTGCTTGCTGAGTATGCATGTGTGTGTGCTGAATATGTATGTATGTATATATGTATGTATATATATATATATATATATATATATATATATATATATATATATATATATATATGTGTGTGTGTGTGTGTGTGTGTGTATATGTATATGTATGTATGTGCGATCCGCGTGTTTGTGCTGAATATGTATGTATTTGTGTGTGACTTGGCGATACATGTGCGTGTACGTGTTTCGATATATCACCAGGAAAATGAAAGGGATAAAACTCGAGGTTCCAGTTTAGGCCTGGACGATAAATATGCTGAACATCACATTTACGCACATATTTACTGGGTGACGAGCAGAAAAAGAGAGTGCTAGTGACTGTACTGACCTTAAATATATGAAAATTATTATATCGTATTCCCACAATTTAAAATGTGAAGTGTTCGGTCGGTATAGCAAATAAAGTTGCACACCAGTTGCTATTAATGATCGTATATCGAGATGGCTGCGATACCGATCAGGATTTATACGTATAGATAGACATTTAAGCACTTCCTTATGGTACGCCTCTCCAGTTCGTGATTGCTAGCTTGCATGTATTGCTTTTTTATATAAATATAAAGCAAAGTCTATCCCCATCAAAACCATTCAGCTTTCAACCAAACTGACATTCTCGGGAGGTAGCCGATGAGATCTGAAAACTCCTTCTTTGGTGTGAGGTCGCCGGCCATGTTCTGGCTCCAGACACCTGTTCAGTGCCAGCATAGATAGATTAATACGGTTAATTTGGCATCCTATATAAGTTGACAAAGAAGTAGTAGAGTGGAGTTCAAACCATCTGTAAACACTGGGCCGGATAACAACCCATACATCCAACCAGGGGTTAACAAAACTGCCCAGAGCCAACACGAGTAGCCAAGTCACCAATTAGAGCTGTGATGGCACGTACAAGGATTAAAGATAAGAACCATACCTCCTCAGGCAGGCTGGCAAAAATATGGCAATGTTTTGGACAAGCAAAGGTAACCGTTTTTAATTAAAGTAGACGATACAAAAAAATATGTTTTTTTTTATGCAATCGCCAATGACGAGACAATTGAAACGCTAATGTCAAAAGATTGCAAAGACATTTTCCAAAAATATAATTCCATGAAAACGTTAACCACCGAAACAGTTAAGGGAACCACCGAAAGAGAGAATTCAGGTTTATCGAAAAGGATATCTTCATAATTCTAACTCCATGGTATAGGTACTACAAATATGATTATTTGATAATAGACTGTCATGAACAGGAAACCTATCAAGCTTGTTCGGAATGCGCCGCAAAAGATCTTACTTATAAAAATTGTAAGGCAAACATGAAGAAATGCCTAAATTGCAGAGGCGACCATCGTAAACTAGCCGCCAAATGCCCAACCAGGAAGATTATAAAAGGCAACTAAAGAAAAGAAACAAGCACTCAGATGCCAAACAATTGACACCCCCTCGATGCTAATTGCAATAAGTGTAAATTAAATTAAAAGAATAAATCGATTTGAAAAGAGACGGAAGATCGAAACAAACGAAAACAAATTTCAACTTCCCTCAGTATCAGCCACAAAACCAAGGGAAGTAATTGTCGACTATGAGAGAATCCCATTCTGCAACAAAGTAACGATACTTGGCACGCAATTTAGCACCCGCGGGGCATAAACACATAAGAAAAGAAGACTAGCAATGGCAAAAAGGCAGTTTACCAAACTAAAACGCATTAAAGAAATGAATACAAAAAAAATTGCACATCTATAAAACTCTAATCAGACCGATCTTGGATTACCCAGCCATCCCCGTAATGCACTTCCTCTAAAACAAACATGAGTGGGATGCAGCAATTCCAGAACCGAGCACTCCGCACAGCAACAAGCAGAAACAAAGAAGACACCGAACTGTCAATATCAGAACTGCACAATAAATACATAATCAAAGCAATAAACTAAAATAAGACTCTACACACTCTCTAAAAAAAATGGCTTTGGCAAACGAAGAAGTGATCACAGCTGGTGGGGAAGAATCCCTCCGCACTTGGAGAACGGCCCATCAGACCCAGACTATGCAGCAATGCTGTAAAATAGACACGAAACACTGTCTTGCTTTACCAATAACACCAAACAATGTACAAAAGATTATAAACACTGTTTAGTGTAATCTTAAAATTTATATTAACTTCATATGGTACGATAGAATAATAAAAGATAGCAGCAAGTGGGTTTGCCCCACTCGCTGATTCATTTTCAAATCTTGTTCTTCTTGAACTTTGCCTATATTCTTCACTTCTATGTGAAAATACCAATGGAAAGTGGAAGCAATCTCTTAGTGGGGCATCGAAAAACACGGTTCATACCTTTATTTACCAAAAACGAAAAAAAACAATATAAATAATCATACATGTACTTATGAGTATGTACATGTACCTCGTGACGTAATATTATGTGATATCACGGGTAATCGACAAATAGAAGTAGTATTTCCTTAGTATTTTTTTACTTTATTTCATTTACATTAAGCGTTAGGAATCATCCTATGCGACAGCGGTTTATTGATAATCCAAAAAAGAAAACAAATGTTTTCTTTTATATAGCTTAAACGATGGAAGTGCACCTGGTGCTAGTAAGATTAATGCGAAGTAAAAAAAAAACACCACTTTAACCATAACTTTCTTTTGGTTGGCCGTACTGCCTAATGCGCTCGCTTACTCTTATGGTTACACAAGAGGTTTGATTTTCATCGTTCCATTTTTATTTCATAAGTTACAACGTAAACGTGGTCGGAGTGTGTATGCATGTACGTGTACAAGTACATGTGCTTGTACATGTGCGTGCATGTACATGTGCTTCTATATGTGCGTGCGTGTGCGTGTATTTGTACGTGTAAGCGTGCGATATATCACACTTAATAGCCGAGGACGAAAATCGGGGTTAAAGTTCAGGTCAGAACGATATGTTAAATACATTTACGTTAATCAGTACTATTACTCTTAAAAATGTAATATTTGTGTCAAGGCAACTGGGGACAGGCATGCGGGAGCTGATGTCAGGGTATTCGTATTCAGTAATTAATCTGCAAAGTTGGCAGAGAGTGACGTAGTACAGACGAAGTACTGGCGTGGTCGATGACGTCACCGCCAGTACTTTTAGCAGATTACAGAATTTAGATATTGTTATTTGGCAAAATTATACTTTGAAGGCTTACAAACGAAGCATTGGTTGTTTCTTCAATAAATACAGAAAATCATAAAATTAAAAAAGAAAATCGTAATACTGCTGATAACCCAGAACAACACGAGCAGTGTATTCGGGTAAATAAGATTCGAAATTTCCAACAGCCCTGGCGGAGGTTTTCAGATTCGGCGGGGTGCAAGATCAGTAGACTGCTGGTACACTACAGAAGTAGTCTTATTACATATTGCATGTGTGTGCGCGCGCGTGTGTGCAGACTATATATAGCAGGGTTCTTCGAAGAACACTGAAGGAGTGACAACTCGCGAGCCGGGGAGGAGGTGTCACGGCCAGTGTTGATAATCCCGACGTGGTGACGAGCGCCAGAGCACATCACCCCGGAAGTCCTGCCGCCGACGAGGAGAAATCCTCGCTCGACGCGGGTGGGGGGGGGGGGGGATAGCCTCTCGCGCTCGCACTCGTGCTTCATCCTCTGTCTCGAAGGTTAGCCGAAGGAACCACGGTAGTCGCGGCCCAAGGGCTGCGCAAGGTGGTTCCGCAGATGGCGCCCGAGAGACCGCCTCCCCACCTTCCCCTCCACCCTCGTTAGCCGAGTACACCTCTTACCTGGCCAGGTAAACAGTGTGTACAGATGGCGTGGGGCCTCTCTCCCCGACCTTTTCCCCCTTTCCACCACCCTGTCATCTATCCCTCCAAATAATACCCTGCGTGCTGGGTCTAGCCCCGGCTCTTTCTCTCTCACTATTATCATCTTTCTC
>BOPN01000316.1:437807-447807 GCA_017312705.2 Penaeus japonicus | reverse complement strand
TTTGTAGTTTTGTCTTTATTTAACACCATCAACTAATTATATATATTTTTAATTGCCTTTAAGATATTGGTCTCGTAGAGCTCAGTTATGTTGTACATGTTTACTTTTGCCCTCTGTCGGTTCTTCTCAGGAAATGTTATTGTCATTATTATTATTACTATATGTATATGTTATTATCATCAATGTTTTCATCATCAGCATCACCTATTGTAGCATAATCGTTAGCATTTTGATTATCATAGATCATGCATTATCTTTTTTACAAAGGGGTGATATAAGGATCTTCAAGTAGATATATTAGTGTACTCTTAAGTAATAGAAAACGTATTATTGAGTATACCAACCAAATCGGTAATTAAGTGAAATTAACATACTTTACATTGAGTAACCTGCACCGCCCCCTTATTTTTTGTTTAATATTTTATCTTCCTTTTGATAATTAGATGCAATTGGAGATCCACTGACTCGGAATGTTTTGTGTTCAGGCACAAACACACATATATATATGTGTGTGTATATATATATATATATATATATATATATATATATATATATATATATATATATATATATATGTAAATACAGATTTTCTATATGTACAAATCACTTTGTTGTTTATAATAATTTTCCAAAAAATAACGAAAGCCTTATTCATCGTTTTAGAAAAGTCTATGATAAATATGATGGTCACATTAATCGAAGTACCTACACGAAAAAACGAAGAAGCGGATTAAATGAGAGGCTCTATGAGCCGCCAGACGTATGCCAAGCAGTAGGCGGAGGCACCAGGCGGTGGCCACCAGAAGGAATTGTTAGCCATCCGGGCCTACTGTACAGTCTGGAGCAAATAGATTTATAGTCATTCCCAATGTGGTAAGATAATTAGGTGAGAAGTTGACTTTTAAAGACGTTTTTCCACAAGGCAAACGACGTCGACACGGCGACTGCCACTATGGCGACCCTGCGTCGGGTGTCAGCGGAGGAGGAGCTCGTGGCTCTCCGGGACAGGATGACCCAGTATCTGCCTCTGCCAGGGTGAGCCTCGTATTCCTTGCCTTACTCTGCCGGGGTGAGCCTCGTATTCCTTGCCTTACTCTGCCGGGGTAAGCCTCGTACTCCTTGCCTTACTCTGCCGGGGTGAGCCTCATACTCCTTGCCTTACTCTGCCGGGGTAAGCCTCGTATTCCTTGCCTTACTCTGCCGGGAACAGCCTCATACTCCCTTGCCTTACTCTGCTGGGGGTAAGCCTCATACTCCTTGCCTTACTCTGCCGGGGTGAGCCTCGTATTCCTTGCCTTACTCTGCCGGGGTAAGCCTCATACTCCTTACCTTACTCTGCCGGGGTAAGCCTCATACTCTTCCGCTCTCGCGGCCAGCCTCGTTTTCCTTGCCTTACTCTGCCGGGGTAAGCCTCATACTCCTTGCCTTACTCTGCCGGGGTAAGCCTCATACTCCTTACCTTACTCTGCCGGGGTAAGCCTCATACTCCTTGCCTTACTCTGCCGGGGTAAGCCTCATACTCCTTGCCTTACTCTGCCGGGGTGAGCCTCGTATTCCTTGCCTTACTCTGCCGGGGTAAGCCTCATACTCCTTGCCTTACTCTGCCGGGGTGAGCCTCGTATTCCTTGCCTTACTCTGCCGGGGTAAGCCTCATACTCCTTGCCTTACTCTGCCGGGGTAAGCCTCATACTCCTTACCTTACTCTGCCGGGGTAAGCCTCATACTCCTTACCTTACTCTGCCGGGGTAAGCCTCGTTTTCCTTGCCTTACTCTGCCGGGGTAAGCCTCATACTCCTTGCCTTACTCTGCCGGGGTAAGCCTCATACTCCTTGCCTTACTCTGCCGGGGTAAGCCTCATACTCCTTGCCTTACTCTGCCGGGGTGAGCCTCGTATTCCTTGCCTTACTCTGCCGGGGTAAGCCTCATACTCCTTGCCTTACTCTGCCGGGGTGAGCCTCGTATTCCTTGCCTTACTCTGCCGGGGTAAGCCTCATACTCCTTGCCTTACTCTGCCGGGGTAAGCCTCATACTCCTTGCCTTACTCTGCCGGGGTAAGCCTCGTATTCCTTACCTTACTCTGCCAGGGGGTGAGCTCGTATTCCTTGCCTTACTCTGCCGGGGTGACTCCTTACTCCTTACCTTACTCTGCCGGGGTAAGCCTCATACTCCTTACCTTACTCTGCCGGGGTAAGCCTCGTTTTCCTTGCCTTACTCTGCCGGGGTAAGCCTCATACTCCCTTGCCTCTGCTGGGGTAAGCCTCATACTCCTTACCTTACTCTGCCGGGGTAAGCCTCATACTCCTTACCTTACTCTGCCGGGGTAAGCCTCGTTTTCCTTGCCTTACTCTGCCGGGGTAAGCCTCATACTCCTTGCCTTACTCTGCCGGGGTGAGCCTGTGTACCTTACTCTGCGGGGTGAGCCTCACTGCCTTCTGCCGGGGTAAGCCTCATGCTCCTTACCTTACTCTGCCGGGGGTAAGCCTCATGCTCCTTACCTTACTCTGCGGGGTGAGCCTCGTATTCCCTTGCACCTCTGCGGGGTGAGCCTCGTTTTCCTTGCCTTACTCTGCCGGGGTGAGCCTCGTATTCCTTACCTTACTCTGCCGGGGGTGGCCCTCGTTTTCCTTGCCTTACTCTGCGGAGTAAGCCTCGTATTCCCTTACCACTCTGCCAGGGTAAGCCTCGTACTCCTTGCCTTACTCTGCCGGGGTAAGCCTCATACTCCTTACTCTGCCGGGGTAAGCCTCATACTCCTTACCTTACTCTGCCGGGGTAAGCCTCCTCCCTTGCCTTACTCTGCCGGGGTAAGCCTCATACTCCTTGCCTTACTCTGCCGGGGTAAGCCTCGCCCCTCCTACCTTACTCTGCGGGAGTAGAGCCTCGCCTCCCTTGCCTTACTCTGCCGGGGTGAGCCTCGTTTTCCTTCCCTTACTCTGCCGGGGTGAGCCTCATACTCCTTGCCTTACTCTGCCGGGGTAAGCCTCATACTCCTTACCTTACTCTGCCGGGGTAAGCCTCATACTCCTTACCTTACTCTGCCGGGGTGAGCCTCGTTTTCCTTGCCTTACTCTGCCGGGGTAAGCCTCGTTTTCCTTGCCTTACTCTGCCGGGGTAAGCCTCGTATTCCTTGCCTTACTCTGCCGGGGTGAGCCTCGTATTCCTTACCTTACTCTGCCGGGGTAAGCCTCGTTTTCCTTGCCTTACTCTGCCGGGGTAAGCCTCGTATTCCTTACCTTACTCTGCCGGGGTAAGCCTCGTATTCCTTGCCTTACTCTGCCGGGGTGAGCCTCGTACTCCTTGCCTTACTCTGCTGGGGTGAGCCTCACATTCCTTACCTTACTCTGCCGGGGTAAGCCTCGTACTCCTTGCCTTACTCTGCCGGGGTGAGCCTCGTTTTCCTTACCTTACTCTGCCGGGGTAAGCCTCGTACTCCTTACCTTACTCTGCCGGGGTAAGCCTCATACTCCTTGCCTTACTCTGCCGGGGTGAGCCTCGTTTTCCTTGCCTTACTCTGCCGGGGTAAGCCTCATACTCCCTTGCCTTACTCTGCCGGGGTGAGCCTCATACTCCTTGCCTTACTCTGCCGGGGTGAGCCTCATACTCCTTGCCTTACTCTGCCGGGGTAAGCCTCGTACTCCTTGCCTTACTCTGCCGGGGTGAGCCTCGTACTCCTTGCCTTACTCTGCCGGGGTGAGCCTCATACTCCTTGCCTTACTCTGCCGGGGTAAGCCTCGTATTCCTTGCCCCACTCTGCCGGGATGGCCCTCATACTCCTTGCCTTACTCTGCCAGGGTAAGCCTCATACTCCTTGCCTTACTCTGCCGGGAGTGAAGCCTCCGCCTCCTTGCCTTACTCTGCCAGGGTAAGCCTCATACTCCTTGCCTTACTCTGCCGGGGTAAGCCTCATACTCCTTGCCTCTGCGGGGGTGAGCCTCCTTGCCCTTGCCTTACTCTGCCAGGGTAAGCCTCATACTCCTTGCCTTACTCTGCCGGGGTAGCCTCATGCTGCTGCCTTACTCTGCCGGGAGGTAGAGCCTCCTTACTCCTTGCCTTACTCTGCCGGGGTAAGCCTCATGCTCCCTTGCCTTACTCTGCCAGGGTAAAGCCTCATACTCCTTGCCTTACTCTGCGGGAGGTGCAAGCCTCGTATTCCTTGCCTTACTCTGCCGGGGTGAGCCTCGTATTCCTTGCCTTGCGTTTCTCTGCCAGGGTAAGCCTCATACTCCTTGCCTTACTCTGCCGGGGTGAGCCTCGTATTCCTTGCCTTACTCTGCCAGGGTAAGCCTCATACTCCTTGCCTTACTCTGCCGGGGTGAGCCTCGTATTCCTTGCCTTACTCTGCCGGGGTGAGCCTCACATTCCCTACCTTACTCTGCCGGGGTGAGCCTCACATTCCCTACCTTACTCTGCCGAGGGTGACCTGCGTACTCCTTGCCTTACTCTGCCGGGTGAGCCTCATTATTTCCTTGCCTTACTCTGCCGGGGTAAGCCTCATACTCCTTGCCTTACTCTGCCGGGGTCAAGCCTCGTGATTGCTGCCTTACTCTGCCGGGGTAAGCCTCGCCTCCCTTACCTTACTCTGCCGGGGTGAGCCTCACATTCCTTACCTTACTCTGCCGGGGTAAAGCCTCTACTCCCCTTGCCTTACTCTGCCGGGGTAAGCCTCGTATTCCTTGCCTTACTCTGCCGGGTGGGCCTCACATTCCCTACCTTACTCTGCCGGGGTGAGCCTCACATTCCTTACCTTACTCTGCCGGGGTAAGCCTCATACTCCTTGCCTTACTCTGCCGGGGTAAGCCTCGTACTCCTTGCCTTACTCTGCCGGGGTGAGCCTCACATTCCTTACCTTACTCTGCCGGGGTGAGCCTCACATTCCTTACCTTACTCTGCCGGGGTAAGCCTCATACTCCTTGCCTTACTCTGCCGGGGTAAGCCTCGTACTCCTTGCCTTACTCTGCCGGGGTGAGCCTCACATTCCTTACCTTACTCTGCCGGGGTAAGCCTCGTTTTCCTTGCCTTACTCTGCCGGGGTAAGCCTCGTATTCCTTGCCTTACTCTGCCGGGGTGAGCCTCATACTCCTTGCCTTACTCTGCCGGGGTAAGCCTCGTATTCCTTGCCTTACTCTGCCGGGGTGAGCCTCATACTCCTTGCCTTACTCTGCCGGGGTAAGCCTCACATTCCTTACCTTACTCTGCCGGGGTAAGCCTCGTTTTCCTTGCCTTACTCTGCGGGTGGCCTGGTATTTGCTGCCTTGGTCTCTGCCGGGGTAAGCCTCGTATTCCTTGCCTTACTCTGCCGGGGTAAGCCTCGTATTCCTTGCCTTACTCTGCCGGGGTAAGCCTCGTTTTCCTTGCGCCTCTGCCGGGGTAAGCCTCGTATTCCTTACTCTGCCGGGGTAAGCCTCGTATTCCTTGCCTTACTCTGCCGGGGTGAGCCTCACATTCCCTACCTTACTCTGCCGGGGTGAGCCTCACATTCCTTACCTTACTCTGCCGGGGTGAGCCTCGTACTCCTTGCCTTACTCTGCCGGGGTGAGCCTCACATTCCTTACCTTACTCTGCCGGGGTGAGCCTCGTATTCCTTGCCTTACTCTGCCGGGGTAAGCCTCGTACTCCTTGCCTTACTCTGCCGGGGTGAGCCTCACATTCCCTACCTTACTCTGCCGGGGTAAGCCTCGTATTCCTTGCCTTACTCTGCCGGGGTAAGCCTCGTATTCCTTGCCTTACTCTGCCGGGGTAAGCCTCGTACTCCTTGCCTTACTCTGCCGGGGTGAGCCTCACATTCCCTACCTTACTCTGCCGGGGTAAGCCTCGTATTCCTTGCCTTACTCTGCCGGGGTAAGCCTCGTATTCCTTGCCTTACTCTGCCGGGGTAAGCCTCATACTCCTTGCCTTACTCTGCCGGGGTAAGCCTCATACTCCTTGCCTTACTCTGCCGGGGTAAGCCTCGTATTCCTTGCCTTACTCTGCCGGGGTGAGCCTCATACTCCTTGCCTTACTCTGCCGGGGTGAGCCTCATACTCCTTGCCTTACTCTGCCGGGGTAAGCCTCGTATTCCTTGCCTTACTCTGCCGGGGTGAGCCTCATACTCCTTGCCTTACTCTGCCGGGGTAAGCCTCATACTCCTTGCCTTACTCTGCCGGGGTAAGCCTCATACTCCTTGCCTTACTCTGCCGGGGTAAGCCTCCATCTCCCCTTGCCTTACTCTGCCGGGGTAAGCCTCATACTCCTTACCCTTCTCTGCCGGGTAAGCCTCGTATTCCTTGCCTTACTCTGCCGGGGTGAGCCTCATACTCCTTGCCTTACTCTGCCGGGGTGAGCCTCATACTCCTTGCCTTACTCTGCCGGGGTAAGCCTCGTATTCCTTGCCTTACTCTGCCGGGGTGAGCCTCATACTCCTTGCCTTACTCTGCCGGGGTAAGCCTCGTATTCCTTGCCTTACTCTGCCGGGGTGAGCCTCATACTCCTTGCCTTACTCTGCCGGGGTAAGCCTCATACTCCTTGCCTTACTCTGCCGGGGTAAGCCTCGTTTTCCTTGCCTTACTCTGCCGGGGTAAGCCTCGTATTCCTTGCCTTACTCTGCCGGGGTAAGCCTCATACTCCTTGCCTTACTCTGCCGGGGTGAGCCTCACATTCCTTACCTTACTCTGCCGGGGTAAGCCTCATACTCCTTACCTTACTCTGCCGGGGTAAGCCTCATACTCCTTACCTTACTCTGCCGGGGTAAGCCTCATACTCCTTACCTTACTCTGCCGGGGTAAGCCTCATACTCCTTACCTTATGTATATATGTGTAAATATATATTTTTTTATGTGTATATATATATATATATATATATATATATATATATATATATATCTGTATATATATATGTATATATGTATATTATATATATATATATATATATATATATATATATATCGTCTCTCCATATCTAGAACACGACAAGCTTCCATATAATCGCAAATTGCTTTGTAGTTTTGTCTTTATTTAACACCATCAACTAATTATATATATTTTTAATTGCCTTTAAGATATTGGTCTCGTAGAGCTCAGTTATGTTGTACATGTTTTACTTTGCCCTCTGTCGGTTCTTCACTCGAAATGTTATTGTCATTATTATTATTACTATATGTATATGTTATTATCATCAATGTTTTCATCATCAGCATCACCTATTGTAGCATAATCGTTAGCATTTTGATTATCATAGATCATGCATTAATATCTTTTACAAAGGGGTGATATAAGGATCTTCAAGTAGATATATTAGTGTACTCTTAAGTAATAGAAAACGTATTGTGAGTATACCAACCAAAATCGGTAATTTAGAGTAAATTAACATACTTTACATTGAGTAACCTGCACCGCCCCCTTATTTTTTGTTTAATATTTTATCTTCCTTTTGATAATTAGATGCAATTGGAGATCCACTGACTCGGAATGTTTTGTGTTCAGGCACAAACACACATATATATATGTGTGTGTATATATATATATATATATATATATATATATATATATATATATATATATATATATATATATATGTAAATACAGATTTTCTATATGTACAAATCACTTTGTTGTTTATAATAATTTTCCAAAAAATAACGAAAGCCTTATTCATCGTTTTAGAAAAGTCTATGATAAATATGATGGTCACATTAATCGAAGTACCTACACGAAAAAACGAAGAAGCGGATTAAATGAGAGGCTCTATGAGCCGCCAGACGTATGCCAAGCAGTAGGCGGAGGCACCAGGCGGTGGCCACCAGAAGGAATTGCAGCCATCCGGGCCTGCATACAGTCTGGAGCAAATAGATTTATAGTCATTCCCAATGTGGTAAGATAATTAGGTGAGAAGTTGACTTTTAAAGACGTTTTTCCACAAGGCAAACGACGTCGACACGGCGACTGCCACTATGGCGACCCTGCGTCGGGTGTCAGCGGAGGAGGAGCTCGTGGCTCTCCGGGACAGGATGACCCAGTATCTGCCTTACTCTGCCGGGGTGAGCCTCGTATTCCTTGCCTTACTCTGCCGGGGTGAGCCTCGTATTCCTTGCCTTACTCTGCCGGGGTAAGCCTCGTATTCCTTGCCTTACTCTGCCGGGGTGAGCCTCATACTCCTTGCCTTACTCTGCCGGGGTAAGCCTCGTATTCCTTGCCTTACTCTGCCGGGGTAAGCCTCATACTCCTTGCCTTACTCTGCCGGGGTAAGCCTCATACTCCTTGCCTTACTCTGCCGGGGTGAGCCTCGTATTCCTTGCCTTACTCTGCCGGGGTAAGCCTCATACTCCTTACCTTACTCTGCCGGGGTAAGCCTCGTATTCCTTGCCTTACTCTGCCGGGGTAAGCCTCGTATTCCTTGCCTTACTCTGCCGGGGTAAGCCTCGTATTCCTTGCCTTACTCTGCCGGGGTAAGCCTCGTATTCCTTGCCTTACTCTGCCGGGGTGAGCCTCGTATTCCTTGCCTTACTCTGCCGGGGTAAGCCTCATACTCCTTACCTTAATTAACATATCTAAGCTTTCAGTGTTAGTAATCTTATGCTATTTTCTCATTGCATGTATTCAATTTACCAAGATTTTCTTGTAAAACCTTTTTAAAACTCTCGGTTCTCCCAACAGATCCACGGGTTCATTGACGTTATGCTCAAATGCCAAGTACAAGAAATACTTGATCTGAAAGTGTTCGTTCCTGACACTCTTCAGCCTTCGTCCCTCGTCGTTGTCACGCCTTCATGTTCGCAGGTATGTGTGCATTCATACGTAAATATGTGTGGGTGATATATGATGACGATACTTGATAGCACTAATGAAGTAAAAGGATTTTAACAATAGCTTTAAAGCAAGACCCTTATACCCTTTCACCAACAACAGCCAAACATACAGAGCGCGACGGTTTTCTGGGACACAGAGAAGGAGGAAGACCAGGATGTTGCAAGGATGCTGAGGACACTGCCTCGCTGGGACTGGTCTGCTCCGGTTTACTTCAAATTTAGTCCAGTGGCTGTTTACAATAAGGTGAGCAGTTTGAGCTGCACATAAATCAGTACGTTCTAGATGACTAGGGTCTCATGTCGTATAGTTAGTTTGGATGATTGCTTTCTGAATTTCGATGACTATACACAGAAAGGAATTCATTTAAAGGTAAATCAGCCTTTCAGATAACTGATGTAGTGACACTGATTTTCAGTTCCAGCAATACATGAAAGATGGAACTCTTGCAACCGGTCAGATGTGGAGTTACGAGGTACTTGATGGGCATCTTTTTTCTATGGACAGCACGAAAGTTCCACGTTTCAGGTAAGTTATATCGTATATGTTAGCAGCTATTTATGTAAATGTCTGTTTAAAAATATGAAAAGCATTTATGCACAATGAGGAAAAGGATTTTAAAGGATGTGTATATTACATCAACAGAATTCCTGAAGGATATTCGATCGACAGTCTCCGACCGAAGGACATACCAACCATCATTTCACAATGGACACGCAGATGGAACGAGACTTCAGAAGGCCTGGAGTCCCTCGTAACCAAGCTGCCTTCCGCGGCCATCCGCAGCCACCTGCCAAAGGACGGCGATGGTCCCGCCTCGGAGGAAACTGGAAGCGTCCTTGTTTCCTGGGGCTTCCTGTACCACATTGGCTCCCTGGGCAGCATCTTCACGCTGCCCGAGCACCGGCGCCGCGGTCTGGGCACGGCGTTGACGCTCACCATGGCCGAGAGGCTTCGTCAGAAGGACCTGCCGGTGCGCTCAGTCGTGGACGGCTCCAACAGCGCCTCCATCAGCTACCACCGGAAACTGGGCTTCGAGCAGCAGTGCGACGTCAAAATATTCGTTATGTTACCGATTGGGAAAACGATAGAGGATTATTGTTAATGAACTTATTGGGAAACCGATTGGGAAAATGGTGGAGGATTATATACAATAAACAAATAGTCCAAGGAAGATGGGGAATAAGAAATCAGTCTTCCTGAAAGCGCAACAGACTCTGTC
>BOPN01000316.1:375159-399383 GCA_017312705.2 Penaeus japonicus | reverse complement strand
GAGAGAGAGAGAGAGAGAGAGAGAGAGAGAGAGAGAGAGAGAGAGAGAGAGAGAGAGAGAGAGAGAGAGCGAGAGAGCGAGAGAGCGAGAGAGAGAGAGAGAGAGAGAGAGAGAGAGAGAGAGAGAACGAGAGAGAGAGGAGCGGGAGAAAGAGAGACAGACAAAAGAGAACCGAAAACAGCTCTTCTTGGCTGGCCCTACACCTGATACATCCCCACATGGGAAAGGTCCCATAGTATCTCCTTTACTTCTCACAGTCTACCCTTCTCGGTATCATAAAGCAAGTCAGAGAAGAAAAATAATGCAACCGATATGAACGAAACAGATTTAAATCGCCCCTGGATCATAGTAGTTCCAGCCACATACAAGATCTCACACCTTCTTATTTCCTTTAGCATTTCGTCTCTGCTAGGGTCGCTTTACACACTGTCAGACCCCCACCCGCTTCTCTCCCGAAGGACTCAGATGATACTCCTGTCCTCAACCTAGTCCTGAACTCTGGACCTTAAACGCTGGCTGGCTTTGCTGCTCGCGCTGTGTGGGATCGGTTTCCCCCCCCCCCCCCCCTCTTTCTCTCTCTCTCTCTCTCTCTCTCTCTGTCTCTCTCTGTCTCTGTCTCTCTCTGTCTCTATTTCTGTCTGTCTCTCTCTGTCTCTGTCTCTCTCTCTCTCTCTCTCTCTCTCTCTCTCTCTGTCTCTCTGTCTCTCTCTCTCTCTCTCTCTCTCTCTCTCTCTCTCTCTCTCTCTCTCTCTCTCTCTCTCTCTCTCTCTCTCTCCCTCTCTCTCTCTCTCTCTCTCTGCCTTTCGACTGAGAAAAAATCGATAGCTAAATAGTTACACACAAACGGAAACATAGGGGTCTGCCTCTATCAGGGTACACTATTTATCTATATATATGAATTTGATATATACATAAATATATAACTATACACATATATGAATAAATAGATAGATAGATAAATTAATGTATATGCACACAGTGTGCTTTTTTTGTTTTGTTTTGTTTTTGTTTTGTCCATGTATACCCATACGATACACACATAAATATCCAGAGAAGAGAGACGGCGACAGCAAAGGCACCTGTCGATCGCACTCCAACTTCCGCGAGGTAGCTGAAGCAGAGTCTCCGGCCAGAAAGAGGCAAAAAAAGGCAGTGGATCTGTGCCTCACTTGCTGTCTGTCACAGCCACACGAGCGCAGCCGTGCGGGACAATCGCGATCAAATCCGCTTCGTCTCGTTCGAGTGACGTGTGTGTGTATGTGTCTTGGGTTGGACATAGTCTAGCCATTAACTAAAAATAAGTCCTAGGCCTATGAAAATAGTCTCAGGGTGGGTGGCAGTTTAACGTTACGCCATTATTAGAAATTTCTATGTCATGAAGGCGTCATTTAGTTTCATCTCGACTGAATCTGTATGCAAATCGAGAATGTGATAAAAGAAGTCTATAGAAATTTTTGTATTTCCCTTTAGCATTCGTAATAGTTTTGAAGACTAACGATAAATATGACATTCATTTTCTTAACGGGACGTCACTTCAGCTAATGACCTTAACACTTATCTTATTGATGTACATCGACATTCTTCTACCTCTCTATGCCTCTGTACCCCCCCCCCCACACTCCCCCCCCTTTACGAACCTACAGTTAGTCACCTCATATACACAGTTAGGATAGGCCCTGACATGAGCGTACTCTCTAATTGTCTTTGAAATTATAGGCATTAGGTGCATTATGCTGTGCCGTTTCTCACGTTCATTAGCAAGACCTGAACGCTGTCTCTGTGATTAGCGTTTTGAAAGCTCTGTTTGCGTTCTATCAAACACGTTTTTGGATTTTTCTTTTGGTCTTTCAGTGTTCACCTTTAGTCATGCTATATGTTACATTTTCTTATGTCTGTTTTGTTTTGCCTGTTTTTTTTATGGATTTTTGTACTTGTGGCCACGTATTATAAAGGAGAAAAAGGAAAGAAAGATAAGTAAAACAAGAAAGTGACAATAATAATATTAGGAGGAAAATACATTGCCTGCCCGGTATCACTCAACAGTAATCATTCTCAAGGGTTTAAAGTATTATATGCCAATTAGATAAGATTCCGTAAATTATTCAAGGGATATTCTAAATATATGAGATTATAAATGTTATGAATCAGTTCAGTGGGGCTTGTGAACTGGCTGATCATTTAGCTTTTATGGGAGTGGAAATGATTAACGTTTCTTACAGCTGCAATGACACTTGTAAAGGTGCACATGACAAACATCAGGGCGCTTTGGTACTATTATTAGTATGGTATTTATTATTGTAGGACAATTATATACATCAGAAGGAACGGTAGGATTTTCCTTTTATTTTTTTGTTCTCGTTAAGCTTTGTAGTTTAATTTCGGGAAAGAAAGAAACGTATTTCGGGAAAGCGGTATTTGGCAACTGCTACATCTGGCAGCGTAAACACTGCGTTGGCGGGCGTACGATTATAATTATTTGTAATGCTTATAGTAATCTATGAATTAATAGTTAGGTCATTTTCGTTTCAAGAATTAGTATTGGATCTTTAATGAATAGTGTTTAATTAAATTTACATCGACGTTATGCGAAAAAATAGGAAATAATGTACGATATTTCAATGTTCTCAATCGTTAGCTTGTAAACAAGGGTTAGTCTTGGTTCAGACAGTGAAGCGGGTGGAAGTGCATACATTTCTATTTCGTTGTGACGGAGACTAAAAGGAGAAGCTGTCATTTAAAGGTATGTAACGGTCACCATCATATATTCTGTGCCTAAAACATGATTCAGTGAACGCCTAACTCGCCGGCGGTAAGAGTATTTGGCGAAGGAAGGGGTGGTTTGGCCGGGTGGAATGGAAGACCCGAAGGCTTTTCTTGTTCAGTCGAGGTTCTCTCTCTTGGTGCTCAGTAACAGGAGCTGTCTTTTCCCCAAGGCAGCGGGGCTTGGGAGATCTGATTGACCTTAGAGAGAGAGAGAGAAAAAAAAACACGAAGAGAGGGAACAAGAGGTGAATTTTGGTGTGGAAAGATGTTGAATGCGTAGAGTCGTCGCTACGTACCCTGTAGGCCTATAATAGAAGGAAAGTTCGTTGATATTTATATTTATTTCACTTGATTGAGAGGATAAAAGATTTATATCCTGACACGAAACAGATCTCGTGACCCAAACCCCGGAAACAAGTAGCGCATTGGAAGGTCTCGAAGTACCACTGTAGGAGGGCAGTGACCGTGACTCTGTTTGCGTAAGGGAACAGTACTGTGTTACTTGACCCGCTCTCATGCCGTTACTGCTATTAAAAAAAAAAAACATTTGTATTACCATAGAGTACGAAGGGTATTGCTACAGGCATTTCTCTAATCTCTACATTGACCTCGCTCGTTCTCCTGTGGTTATATAGCTTCCGTCATCATGTTGGTTTGTTTTCCTCGGGCGGGCGATGGGGATGCGCTGTGTCCGCCACGGAATGGGGGCGGGCGGTCGGGGTAAGCTGTGCGCCAAGGGCATGGCACTGTCGTGTGATCAATGCTGTGTACTGTGTCGTGTAAATGTGTTGGTATGATAGCACCCGACACGCACGGAAGCCAAATACCCTTACTGTGCATACAGGGCGCGTTTATGAAGCGCCGAGATCTACGAACGTGTTTTATTACAGGCACGCACGCACATTTATTTGATACATAGCATATGTATTCGCGCTTGCACAGAAAGAGAGAAGGAGAGAGGGAGAGAGAGAGAGAGCGAGTGTGTACAGCCATTTGTCTTCGTGAGTCGGAGTGCCTGGGGAGTGGAAACTGACAGGGGACGTCAGTGTTTTAGTGCCAGAAGTCATGGCACAGTCATATGTGGAGAGGGGGGGGGTCACGCAGGAGCAGGAGGTTGAGAGGAGTGCCGCCCACCCGTCGCTGATTACAAAGCGCGTGATGTATTTTCTTTCTCTTTTGTGTGACAGTCAGCGAGTGTCATTGTGTGTCCGAGGAGGAAGGAAGTGCCAGTGACACCCTGCAGGGAGATGAGTAAGTCGCGACGGTGCCAAGTGACTGTGCCAGTGGTGTGTATGTGTGAGTGTTCTTCGAGTGCCGCGCCGATGATAACAGTCCGCGGGATGAGGAAGGGAGCCAGGCCCGCGCGGAAGCGAGTGCCCAGACGTCAAGGAGCAAAAAAGTGTCTCTTTCTCTCACGCAGAGGCTGGTGGAGGTTTTACAAGCTGTGCTGCGGAGCGGAGACACTTCCTTCCCACCGTGGAAAGAGCTGCCAGGCGGTGGAGCGCCGCCCGCCCGCCCGCGGGATAAACCTTTAACGTGGAAAAGAACCGAGAGGGAGGGAGGGAGCGAGGGAAAGGAAAGGGAGGGAGAGGGAACGAAAAGGGAAAGGAAGTGGAGAAGGAGGAAGAGGGGAAGAAAAGGGAGAGAGAGGGAGAGGGATGGAGAGGGGTGAGAGCGCTGGCAGGTCCGCCGTGCCCGGACCCTGCTGCCTCTGTAGGAATCGATACTAGCTTGTACAGGTCCCCCGTCCTCCCTGTCTCCCCCTGTCCCCTCCCTCCGGGCTTCTCTTCCTCTTCTAACCTCTGCTCTTCCTATTATTGCTATTATTCCTCCTCCCTCCCCCTCATTCTCCTTCCTCATCCTCCTTCCTCATCCTCCTTCCTCATCCTCCTTCCTCATCCTCCGTCCTCATCCTTCCTCCTTCCTCCTTCCTCCTTCCTCCTCCCTCCTCCCTCCTCCCTCCTCCCTCCTCCCTCCTCCCTCCTCCCTCCTCCTCCCCCTCCTTCTCCCCCCTCCCCTTCCTTCGCCCCCTCCTCCTTCCCCTTCCCCTTCTCCTCCTCCTCCTCCTCCTCCTCCTCCTCCTCCTCCTCCTCCTCCTCCTCCTCCTCCTCCTCCTCCTCCTCTTCCTCTTCCTCTTCCTCCTCCTCTTCCTTCTCCTTCTCTTGTTACTATTATTAGTGTTCTCACAGCTTCTCCTCAGGCTCTTTGTTTTCCTTGTTTACTCTCCCATCCGCCTGCTTTCATTACCTCATTCGTTCTGTTTACTAAGTTGAAGGACAGTAGTATACAGCATATATTCTTTACTAGATAAAAGATACAGGATGTTGGAGAGAGAGAGAAAGAGAAAAAGAGAGAAAGAGAGAGAGAGAGAAAGAGAGAGAGAGAGAAAGAGAGAGAGAGAGAGAGAGAGAGAGAGAGAGAGAGAGAGAGAGAGAGAGAGAGGGATGCCATTGTGGCTCTGCTCGGATGGTCCCTGCGCCAGTCTGCCTGCGTAGTCATCCTTCTATCTATCCTCCCTCTCTTCCTCCCTCGCTTTTCCTATCGCTTTGTCTTTCCCAGTCCCTCGCCCTTTTCCCCTCCCTCTCCCTTTTTTTGGTTTTCCCTTTTCTACTTTCTCCCTATCACCCATCTCCTCACACTCCTCTTCCTCTTCTCTTCTCCTTCTTTTCTTCTCCCTCTCCTCTCCTCCCTCTCCTCTCCTCCCACTCCTCTTCTCTTCTCTTCTACCGTACCCCCCTCTTCTACCGTATCCCCCTCTTCTACCGTACCCCCCCTCTTCTACCTCCCCCCCCCCTTTTCCACTGTCTCCTAGCCTCCTCCTGAATCTCGTATAGAAACCTACCGTATTGTCCGCCGTAGGAGCCTGTCATTCCCGCCCTGAAAGGCAACGTGACGATGATGTGTTAAGAATGAATCTGTTCAGCTCTTTCTACACTTGGCCGATGCACGTAGAGGGGCGTACCTCGGCTGCTCCGCGTCATACAAGATATGCCTTTGTGCAATCTGTATGTGTCCGTCGGTGTTGCTTAAAGGTCCGTGTGTTGTCATCAGGGTGATTGGCATTTCGGTGCTGCACCAGCTGATCACAAGGGGACGCGGCTTCAATAATAGGAGTGGGAGAGAAGAAGAGAAAAGGAGCGAGAAGAGGAGAGGAGGGAAGAGGGAGAGAAGAGAAGAGGAGAGGAGAGGAGAGAGGAAATGTTATGCTTTATTGGCGGCTCAACGCTTGGTCGTGACAGGGTCGTTGCAATTTTTTCTCGGACTCTTTGCATTCTTTGCTTTCTTCCCGGCACGGCATCGTGTCATATCTCACGGCTTAAACGTCCGTCCAAAACGAGAAGAGAAAAAGAGAAAGAGAAAAAGCGAGTTGGCGAATGGCATTTTTCTACCGTGATTTGAGCACCGACTCGCTGGAGATGCGCTCGTAAAGCCTGAGTAAATACAGCCCCTGCTGGAGAGGGAGGAGGAAGAGAAGGAGGGGGGGGCGATGGTGATGAAGATAGGGAGGAGGAGAGGGGGAGGGGTGGTGGAGGAAGGAAGGGGAGAGGGGAGTAGAAGGCGGAGGGGGGAAGTAGAAGGGGATGGGGGAGTTGAAGGCGGCGGGGGAGGGGGAAGAGGAAGAGGAAGAGGAATGGGAAAAGAGGAGGGGAAGGGTGAAGAATGAGGCGACAGGCCCCAACGGGAGATAATGAGAAATGAGAGCGGCGAGCGAGCGAGCGAGATGGCTTATTGGCATGTCACTTGTTTTTTTTTTTTTCTCTCTCTCGCAATAATACAGGTTTTTTTTTGCTTTCATTTTATTTGGAGGTTTATCGTCGGTTCTCGTGTCGATAGTGCGTGCGCGGCCTGTGTACACATTTGTCCGGCTGAGCGTTAATTACGTTCATTTGTGTCTGATTATATGCCCTGGTTTTCGCTTCTGATGCTTAAAGTTATTTTTGTTGTTGAGTCTTGTTGAATGTTGCTGCCTGCGTTGTCAGCCTACCCCTTCACCCCCCCCCACCCCCACCCGCCTCCCTCCCTACCCTACCCCCCCTTCCACTTCCGCTCAACCCTTTATCCAGTGGTTAATGGGAGAGTACTCAAGAGGCTTCTCTGTTTCACCTCTTCCCCTTCCTTCCTTCTCCCTCCCCCCTCCCCTTCCCTTCCTCCCCTCTTCCTCCCCTCTTCCTCCCCTCTCCCTCCCCTCTTCCTCCCCTGTCCCTCCCCTCTCCCTCCCCTTCCCTTCCTCCCCTCTCCCTCCCCTCTCCCTCCCCTCCTCCTTCTCTTCCCCTCTTCCTAACCACGCTTCGCCCCTCGTGCCTCCTCTCTCTTCTCCCGCCTTTTTTCTTATTCATTCACGTGCTACACTTCTGCTCCTCATCTGCTCCATTCCTCTTTGGTCTCTGAAGAGGATTAGCACAATTTGCGCCTCCCTCCCTCCCTCCCTCCCTCTTCCCCTCCCCTCCCCCTTTTCCTCCTCCCTCCCTCCCTCCCCCAGAAGAAGAAGAAGAAGAAGAAGAAGAAGAAGAAGAAGAAGAAGAAGAAGAAGAAGAAGAAGAAGAAGAAGAAGAAGAAGAAGAAGAAGAAGAAGAAGAAGAAGAAGAAGAAGAAGAAGAAGAAGAAGAAGAAGAAGAAGAAGAAGAAGAAGAAGAAGAAGAAGAAGAAGAAGAAGAAGAAGAAGAAGAAGAAGAAGAAGAAGAAGAAGAAGAAGAAGAAGAAGAAGAAGAAGAAGAAGAAGAAGAAGAAGAAGAAGAAGAAGAAGAAGAAGAAGAAGAAGAAGAAGAAGAAGAAGAAGAAGAAGAAGAAGAAGAAGAAGAAGAAGAAGAAGAAGAAGAAGAAGAAGAAGAAGAAGAAGAAGAAGAAGAAGAAGAAGAAGAAGAAGAAGAAGAAGAAGAAGAAGAAGAAGAAGAAGAAGAAGAAGAAGAAGAAGAAGAAGAAGAAGAAGAAGAAGAAGAAGAAGAAGAAGAAGAAGAAGAAGAAGAAGAAGAAGAAGAAGAAGAAGAAGAAGAAGAAGAAGAAGAAGAAGAAGAAGAAGAAGAAGAAGAAGAAGAAGAAGAAGAAGAAGAAGAAGAAGAAGAAGAAGAAGAAGAAGAAGAAGAAGAAGAAGAAGAAGAAGAAGAAGAAGAAGAAGAAGAAGAAGAAGAAGAAGAAGAAGAAGAAGAAGAAGAAGAAGAAGAAGAAGAAGAAGAAGAAGAAGAAGAAGAAGAAGAAGAAGAAGAAGAAGAAGAAGAAGAAGAAGAAGAAGAAGAAGAAGAAGAAGAAGAAGAAGAAGAAGAAGAAGAAGAAGAAGAAGAAGAAGAAGAAGAAGAAGAAGAAGAAGAAGAAGAAGAAGAAGAAGAAGAAGAAGAAGAAGAAGAAGAAGAAGAAGAAGAAGAAGAAGAAGAAGAAGAAGAAGAAGAAGAAGAAGAAGAAGAAGAAGAAGAAGAAGAAGAAGAAGAAGAAGAAGAAGAAGAAGAAGAAGAAGAAGAAGAAGAAGAAGAAGAAGAAGAAGAAGAAGAAGAAGAAGAAGAAGAAGAAGAAGAAGAAGAAGAAGAAGAAGAAGAAGAAGAAGGAGGAGGAGGAGAAGGAGGAGGAGAAGGAGAAGGAGAAGGAGAAGAGTGTTGGGGCGAGAAAGGGGAGAGAGTGAATGAATTAATGAAGCACTGGAGACGAGGATTTTGGCGAAGTGCGAGGACGTGTGAGAGTAAATAGTTGATGCTGCAGGTGGGTTGGAGGAGGGGAGGGAGGGGAGGGAGAGGTGGGAGTGGGGTGACAGAAGGGGTTTGGGATGAGAAGTGAAATTGGCAGTCTGATCTGATCTGATCTTCATTTTTCATGTGATTTTGAAATTAAAAGGGCGGTTCGGTGCGTCCCATTCCTCGAACACGCGAGGCAACCTTGCGACCTTGCAGGGCGCTCGACCGGCGTAGATATTTGCGGTTCTGGCTCGGCTGCCAATCGCCGCGCGGCCGCACTCCGTCCGGGCGCAACGTTCGTGGTCTCAGCCGCTCGCGGAGGAACGTTTGTTTAAGGGACTGCCTTCGCCTCGCTCTTCGCGTCGTGAGGAGGAGCGCCGAGTGTAGATCCACCGCATCTACTTCACCTAGCAGGTTGGCGGCGGCCTCCCCCCCATACCCCCATACCCCCATACCCCCCATGCCTGTACGCGCAAGGTCACCCGTCGCCTCTGGTGCTGAGGAAATGGTGTGGATAATCACGGACGACATAATGATCTCTAGTGCCCCTTCCTGCCCCACTTCCCCTCCTCCCCCTCCTCCCCCTCCTCCCCAACACCTCTCTCCCCTACCAGTCCTTCCCCCTGTCAGTCCTTCCCCCTGTCAGTCCTTCCCCCTGTCAGTCCTTCCCCCTTTCCTTCCTTCACCAGTTCCCCCTCCTCCCTCACTTCTCCCCCCCCCTTCCCCCTCCCCCACGACGCGGCCCTCGGGTGCCAAGAGTCGTGCAGCGGGGCGTCGACGGCGGAGGCCAGAGTGATCGACAAGCGGGCCGTTAATGAGAGCGACCCCCACCCCCCCCCCCCCCCCCCCCCCCCCCCCCCCACCCTGCCTCTCTCCTCCTAGCGATGGGCGACGGAGGAATATTTACGAGAGCATTATGGTGATCAGGGTCAAGCACGGGAAGATTGTGTCTTCATTGCTTGCTAATGAGGGATTCTTGGCCAGTCGCGGCCGCTCGGGAGGAGGCCTGCTTGCTGCCTTCATTCATTGCTTCCTTCCTTCCTTGCTTCCTTCCTTCCTTCATTGCTTCCTTCCTTCCTTCCTTCTTTCTCCCTGAGGAGCTTGTTTGGTATGCTTGCCGTGGTGGCCTTCGCTCTTGCCTTGCCTTGGCTTACTGATATACAAACGAGTAGGCAAGAAAACACGCGAACACAAGTAAGCACGCGGACACGGTTGCTTGCTCTCTCACTCACTCACTCACTCACTCACTCACTCACTCACTCACTCACTCACTCACTCACTCACTCACTCACTCACTCACTACCTCACTCACTCACTCACTCACTCACTCATTCATTCAAAAGCTTATATTCTTTCACTCAAACACCCCCTCTCCCACGCACATACACGGGCGCACACCCGGCATACTTCCAGACATGCGTAAGCAAACCTTTCCTATTCCAAGAACATGCTTGTCAAAGCTGCGTCACCCTCCCGCACACACAGTTATTTAGCCTTCCCCCTTGCTATCTCCCTCCACCATTCCCGCGCCCCCCCCCCCTCCTGCTCCCTCACTCTCCTCTGTCCCCTTTCCCCTTCTCCCTCTCCCTCCTCCTCTCCCTCTCCTTCCCCCCTCTCCCTCCCCTCTCCTTCCCCCCTCTCCCTCCCCTCCCATTCCCCCCTCCCCTTCCCCTCTCCTTCCCCCTCCCTCTCCCCTTCTCCTCCTCCCCTCCCCTCTCCTTCCCCCTCCCTCTCCCTCTCCCCCTCCCTCTCCTTCCCCCTCCCTCTCCCCCTCCCTCTCCCTCTCCCCCTCCCCCTCCCTCTCCCCCCTTTCCCCCTCCCTCTCCCCCCTTTCCCCCTCCCTGCCACCTACCTCCCTCCTCACACTTTCCGTCCCGCCCCCTGTCCCCTTCCCTGCCGTGAGGACAGCGTAAGAGACCCAGTCCTTTGTACGAGCTTGCATGACTCACGGTCGCCACGTGACTCGCAGGGAGTCGTAGGTAGTACTCTGGAGGAGGGGGGAGGTAGGTGAGCCGGGGCAGAGGGGCGAGGGAAGGGGTTTCAGGTTTGGGTGGGGTTGGGGTCGGGGTAAGGCAAGAGGAGAGGAAGAAGTACAGGTTGGGTGTTTGCTTGTGTTTGGACACCGCGGCCATGACGTCGCTGTTGTGATTGGTGGCACGATCGCGCCGAAAGTTTTGAAACGGCAGCTGGAGGGACGGCGGGAGGATGCGGGAGGATCCTCGCGGAGAGGGTTACGGGAGGAAGAGAGAGAGAGAGGGAAGAGAAAAAAAAGAAAAGAGGCAGATAGGAAAGGGTAAGAGCAAGCGATTTGTGCAAGGTGGAGCAGCGTTTGCACAGCGATTGCACGACTCATTAGAGGGCCTCTTGATTACGTGCAGCCCCGCGCTAAGAATAGCGTCCGGCGGCAATCGCGGAGGCCATCGCGGGGCAGTGGGCGATGCCGCGCGTTATGACGGAAGTGGTCTGAGCGGCGGCGGCGCGAGGAATTTATAATAACCTGCAATAACTCGGCCGCGAGCGGGTGGTGGTGGTGGTGATTGCGATCGCGTGGCGCGGGTGACAGCGGTTGCATTCGGCAAGAAGACGGATTGTGATGGCGAAGTGGTGATTCGCCTGTACTGTCACGCGACGGCCGGGGCGAGTGGGTCGCCGCGCCGTCGCATGGCGAGGAATGCCGCCGATCTCGAGGGGACCCGAGAAGTGGAAGGACCTGTGCGCCAGGTCCGCCAGGTCCGCCGGGTATTAGGTCATCTTAGAGAGCCTCGAGGATTAGCCGCGACTTCCGGCCCTAACGGGGCATCTCGAACGGGAGGGAGGGAGAGGGAGAGGGAGAGGGAGAGGGAGAGGGAGAGGGAGAGGAGAGGAGGGGAGCGTCTTGAGACGTGCTGAGGTCAGCATGGCGGAAGACCTGTGGACATGACGAAGCGCCGGAGTACAGGCTGCGCTGGCCCCTCTCGCCTGCGTGTGCGTCGGCATGTGCATGTGTATGTGGTGTGCTTCCGTCTCTCTCTCTCTCTCTCTCTCTCTCTCTCTCTCTCTCTCTCTCTCTCTCTCTCTCTCTCTCTCTCTCTCTCTCTCTCTCTCTCTCTCTCTCTCTCTCTCTCTCTCTCTCTCTCTCTCTCTCTCTCTCTCTCTCTCTCTCTCTCTCTCTCTCTCTCTCTCTCTCTCTCTCTCTCTCTCTCTCTCTCTCTCTCTCTCTCTCTCTCTCTCTCTCTCTCTCTCTCTCTCTCTCTCTCGCACACACACGCACACACACACACACACACACACACACACACACACACACACACACACACACACACACACACACACACACACACACACACACACATTCAAACATACTGAAACAGTCAGATAAAATTTAAAAAACGCTCGTATTTTCGCCAAGGAACGTGACTCGTATCAGATACGCCCTATTATCGGTCACGAGGCGTGAGAGAGAGAGAGAGAGAGAGAGAGAGAGAGAGAGAGAGAGAGAGAGAGAGAGAGAGAGAGAGAGAGAGAGAGAGAGAAGGAGGAGGGAGGGAGCATTAGAGAGTGATAAAAACATATCTACTTAAAAGAAGAAGAAGAATTATGCTGGAGAGGTCTAAGGGCAGGCTGCAGGTGTGTGATCAACGGCTCTGTTGGCGTTCAGATTGGAGGCTGCGCTCTCCTTCTGCTGTTGTTGCTTGACCCTTTTCTTTGGAAGAAGGCCGTGATATAGTCATTAATATGATTGGTAGTGTAGTCACTCTAATTGCTATGGTCGTCGTCGTCGCCATCGGCATCGCCATCGTCATCGCCATCGTCATCGTCATCGTCATCGTCATCATCATCATCATCATCATCATCATCATCATCATCATCATCGTCGTCATCGTCATCGTCATTGTCATCATCAGTCTCTATTAAGTTTTTCGAATGGCACAAGTAGCGATAGTAGCTTAGTGGGGGATAATTCATGCGTTTACTCTCTTATACTGGTTAGTCTTTGTTTTTCCATTTGAGTTCCCTTTTCAAATCTCTCCCTCCTTCCCTCCCTCCCTCCCTCCCTCCCTCCCTCCCTCCCTCCCTCCCTCCCTCTCTCCCTCCCTCCAGCCGCCAGACGCCCTGCCCGCCAAGGGCCGGCCGGCGAAGGTGTTTAGCGACGACAAGGCCAGATGGCTATCACAAGGGCAGGTGGTGATACGTCGTGTAACAGGTGGCTCGAGGTTGCGTTGACAGGTGACAGATGGCACGTATGCCGAGATAACGAGTTTACAGATGGTGGCGTTGACGCGGTGGCATGGTGGCAGATAGCGGCTGATAGATGATTGGGTGACAGGTGACACTGGTGGCAGAGGTCGTTTCTGAGCGCTTGGCGGTGGCGGGAATTCGGGAGGCCTCGCGGGGGGGCGGGGGGGGCGTATTCTGAAATCGTTGGGAAAGCGGCATTGCCTCTTTTACGTCATCATCATCATCATCATCTCTCTCTCTCTCTCTCTCTCTCTCTCTCTCTCTCTCTCTCGGGGCTAGCAATCGTTTGTAGTGAATGGCAGACGAGGAGAAGAAGAAGAAAGAAAAAACACAGACGGATACTTTTGCAGTATTTTTTTTCCTTCTTCTAGTTTCTTCTGTGGATCTCTTTGCTTGCAGTATTCCTACGACCTTTTACGAATTCCTATGATATCCTACGGATTCCTATGACTTCTTACGAATTCCTACGACCTCCTCCGAATTCCTACGACCTACTACGATTCCTACGACCTCCTCCGAATTCCTACGACCTCCTCCGAATTCCTACGACCTCCTACGAATTCCTACGACCCTCCTACGAATTCCCACGACCTCCTCCGAATGCCTACGACCTCCTCTGAATTCCTACGACCTCCTACGACCTCCTACGAATTCCCACGACCCTCCTACGACCATTGCTATTCCCGCGGTTCCACTCTCCCTGTGCGCGTGGATCTGGGCGATGCTCGTGGCCGCGTCGAAGGCTGTGGGGTAGGTCGCATACCAGCCGGAATCCGAGGACGATAAGTGAACCGGCTTTTGCGATACTTCGGAGCCTCGGAGAGCTCGACTCAGGGGAGGGTGGGGGATGGGGTTGGGGGTGGGGGTGGGGGGTGAGGGTGAGGATGGGGGATGGTGGATGGGGGATGGTGGATGGGGTGGGGTGAGGATGGGGGGTGAGGGTGGGGATGGGGGATGGGGAGTGGGGTGAGGGTGAGGGTGGGGGATGGGGAGTGGGGTGACAGAAACAGTGCGGAACAAATCATAAAGTTGATAGCTTTATTGGCAAAGACACTATAAAAGGCTTCGGTGCTCTGACTGCCTGTATGAATAAGACTCACACCCTTTCTGTGACACATGAAGTTGACCTGTCGAAGTCATATGCAAGAATGCATGACCTGACAAAACCTCCATCGGGGTTTCTGGTCAGCTTAGACTACTAGCTCTTTGGAGAACCAGTGCTTGATTGGTCTCCTTTATATAGTAAAAAAAAGAGAGATAGAGTGAAATTAAGTTGGGTTTATCAATCTAATTGTGTTGGATGTGCAAAGGGAAACAATAATAGATGAAAGAACAACATTTAACGAAAAAAAAAAAAATCTTAATCGTGATAAAATTGAGTGAATAAAGGGTAATCCTTATGTAAGAGACAAATAATACTTTAATCCATATTTTTTTTTAAGGAGCACAGAAGAGAGGGTGGGCATTATGCGTCGTCTTCAAATCACTCACCTAATTTCAAAATATTACATGGAATATGTCCCCAGTATATATACCGATGATGATTCTTTCTCATGCAATTACATAACTGAAGAAAAAAATAGAGCAAAAACAAGAAAAACCGAACATTTCTTTCTTCCCAGAATTTCAAAGACAAATTTTAATTACAGATAATGCCCAATAGCAGCTTGTCCCCTCAGCACCAGCCGTGACATCATCGGCAGAGTAAGCTCCAGTTAAAATTGCAGAGACGGCACCAGCAGCACCAGCTCCAGTTGTAACCTCAGAAACTACAGCACTGGCATATGCTGGAATACCATTTGCAGTTGCAGTCATACCGGTTCCATTAGCAGCGCCGGTTGAAGTACCAGCTCCGTGCACACCGCGACAGGTCACACAACATTCAACAAAAGGATTTTTTAAAAGAGATCCGCTGGAATTACTGATGCAGAAAACAGATCATAGGAAGACGGCTATGTCACAAACGCGGATTACGTCGCGACTTCAGTTCTAGGGAAAGAGCTTTTATTTCATTTTAATTAATGATAATCCCTGCCATTTTGCATGTGACTGCCCAAAATGCTTTATTTTGGGGGATCAATAATATTTTTTTTCTGATTAGATAAGTTATCTATGTGAGGTGAGCACTCATGTCTGGCCGATACCTTTCTAGAAGTTTGGCCTGTTTAGATATACTTTCACACTTTTTTTTTTTTTTTTTTTTTTTTTTTTTTTTTTTTTTTTTTTTAATTCTACTCTTTTTTCTTTACTTAATGAACCAGACATCAAACCTTCTCCATTTGAGTTCTGTTAATTTTACTCGTTTTAGATTCCACTTAGGTTTAGGTCATATCTTAATGAACCAGACATCAAACCAGATTATACCACTTCTGTGACCGAAATATTTACCTGTATTGGTAAATGGTGATAAGAAAATAATATTTTAGCTTTTTCTGTTGTGATAAAAAGGTGTGGTGCCATATAATGCAAGGTATCATATTAGGTGAGACTAAAGTTCCAAGGCTTTTTCTATCAATTCACTTAAGTTACCCTTTAAAGTCAAATATGAATATGCTAGAGTTTGAGGATCCACCAACTGAGATTGGTCCTCAGTCTCAACCTATTATGGAAAGCTAAAGAATGATTGGACTCTTTTTGTCAGCTTTTTTTCAGTTTTTTCCCCCCTTTTGATTTAGCAAAAATATAATCACTTGTTCAGTATTCTGATATACAGAGAACAGACTAAAATACAAATTATGGAAATTTTGAAAGGATACTGATAATGAAATTAACAAATAAAAATGACTTCAGGACTTTCCCCAATTTGTGCATATTTTACCCCCTTTTAAATATAACTCAAACTGCTGATGTCTGCTTTTACCTGATGACCTAATAATGAAGATGAGCCTCAATTTGATAAGACATTCCTCAAATGATTCTTTGCCTTTGTGTCTTGATCAAAGATAAACTCATGATTTTATCTATTTAAAGATTTTCCTCTTCATTCCTCATTCTCATGTTTTTTTTCTCCCTCTCTTATCTTTATCTTTATTTTTCTCTTTTTCTTTCTCTCTCCCTCTCCCTCTCCCTCTCCCTCTCCCTCTCTCTCTCTCTCTCTCTCTCTCCCCCTCCTCCTCCCTCTCTCTCTCTCTCTCTCTTATCTTTATCTTTCGATCTTTCTCTTTTTCACTCTCCCTCCCTCGCTCTCCGCTGCCTCCCTTCCTCCTCTCTTCTCCTATTTTCTAGAGTTGTCCGGCCCCCCTTCGACCGACGCGAGGCCGTGTAGCACGTCAAATGATTTGCCTTTCTATTCGGACCGATTGTTTGTGGCCGTTTTGGATGCCCAGACGAGGCGGAGGCGCAGAGGCTGTGCTCTCCGCTCTACCTCTCCTTCTCGTGTAATTAATTCTCTCTGTTGAGGGTTTCATCTTGCAGAGAGAGAGAGAGAGAGAGAGAGAGAGAGAGAGAGAGAGAGAGAGAGAGAGAGAGAGAGAGAGAGAGAGAGAGAGAGAGAGGAAGAGAGGAAGAGAAAGAAGCTATGAGAAATAGAATAAAATGCCATACCGATGTGTATGGTGTTGTGATGCTTTAGCATCACAACACCATGCGGACTAGAATGCAATTTATGTATACGTGAATGTTTAAAGTGCAGTTTCCTATAACGCACACAAGGCCGGCGTCAATATTACAAGTTTGAAGTATCGACGTTTGGCGTGTTTACAACACTTTGCACAGCTGCGCGCACGGGTGAGTAAGCGCCGGTTCCAACAATGTTCGAGAGCGAGCATTCCGGGGCCGCTCGCTCTCCAAGTCTATTTCCATGGCACCATCTCTCCCTTGTTTGCATTGTGGGTTTTCATCTTGGGGCATTTTCTACGGTCTTTACTCTTATGTACTTCTCTATTGCAATTAAGGCAAACCAAGTAGTTTGTTAAACGCGAGAAAGAACAATGATATTGCCTCCATGCTTCATCAGTGGAGTGGAATAAAATCCGCCATTTAAGATTATTGTTTTAGCCTATGGCTCTTACTCAGGTGGAATAGCGATTGCTATAACACCGGGTCGTTATTTTCCAAGAGGATTCATTTTACAAAGATGCTTACCAAGACGTGCTAAAGGCGAGCTTTGTTATGAAACTCGTAATTGTGTGAATGATCTTCGGTAATTACACGTGAGCGGGTTTCTCCCCCCCCCCCCCCTTTGTCTACAAGGCGAACAATGGTACAACACTGGAGCACGTTTGCTTTTTTCACGCTCCTTTTTATTTATTCCGTTTTTGCGATTATCACGTTGGGACATCTTTCGTTGTGTTTTCCTCCGGCCGTAGGTGCCGTAGGTAGTGCACCTCCCTCCCCCTCCCCCTCCCCCTCCCCCTTGGGCATGACCTTGGTTGTTGGCGGAGACTCGGGAACGAAGTCAGCCTAATAATTAAAATTGTTCGTACTTGCGCTCATGACAGACTGGAGTTCTCGAAGTCATCACACAGAGAGTAGACAGAGCACAGGCGACCGCCAAGAACAGTTGAACTCACTCCGCCGTGTCCTCGCAGTGTTATCGTAACAGTCGTGCATTGTTCACGCACCAAATAAATTCTTGGCGAGTTTTCTTATTCTTAAATGCGGTTAGAAGATTTTACTTCGAGGTGGTAGTTTGTTTTGTTTGGTTGTTCAATTTACTTATCAATTGTATTTATTTATTGCGCGCTTGTTTTTTTTGTATGAAGGTTTAGTTGTAGAGGGATATGTACGTATTGTGGGTTCTGCTGTGTATTTTTGTACACGTGTATTTCATGGAGGTTGAAGAAGGGGCGGGAAGGAGGGGCAGGGGCTGCAAGGGGGAAATGGGCCGGGGGCACACCGGGAGCCGGGGGGGGGGGGGGGGATGACCCGCAGGCTATTGTGTCCATTGGCAGCGACGACAGACAATCGGTCGTTCTTTCTGCCTCCTCCTCCTCCTCCTCCTCCTCCCACACCAGTCGGCCTGCCCCCAACCCCCGCCCCTGACCCATGTTAACTGGCGGTGATTGTGGTTGCCTTGTTGAGGCACGGGAGGGCCCTCGTCCTCGGGCTCGGCGTGGGGGGGGGGGGGGACGGGAATGGGAATGGGAACGGGAGATACGAAAAGGATGTTGCACAGTTTTTGTGCTGTATTTCTTGCATCATTTGCCATGCGTTGAAGGTCGGTAGTGGTCAGACGATGAGGTTCTGGAACTTTTCTTTCCGTTTGGGACGTTTCATTTTTTGTCATTAGAGGATGACACGGTGGCCAGGAGTGGGTCTTCGCTTATGCAAGGCCACGCTTTTTATTGGCCCTTTGGCCAGGGTTACCTCTGGCATGTGGAAGGAGCTTTAATCACGTCTGCCTTTAGCATGAAAATTATTATTCGGCAGCAACAAGGGCAGACAAAATGCAATTTTTGGCGTTAGTTGATGTCGAGTGATTTCTTCTTTCTCGTCGCCTTGAAGCGCGGTTTCTGGGTCGGCCTGAGGCGCCGACTTTCACGGTCGCGTTGGTCGTCTTCTCCGTTTTTTGTCTTTCGTTTTTAGACATTTGACTTTTTTCTCAGCCGTGCCCATCTGCTTACGGTGATGTTTTAACCTTTCTGCCACGCCGGGCCGCTCGGCTCAACCCGGCTCCGAGAAGGGGCTTGTGTGTCAGTTGCTATCTCGAGCTCGTTGTCTCGTAGTTCCTCCCCCCCCCCCTCTTCCCCCCCTCCCCTTCCTCCCCCTCCTCTTCCTCCCCCTCCTCTTCCTCCCCCTCCTCTTCCTCCCCCTCCTCTTCCTCCCCCTCCTCTTCCTCCCCCTCCCTTTCCTTCCCCTCCCCTCCTCTCCTCTCCTCTCCTCTCCTCTCCTCTCCTTATGCCTTTGCTTTCCGTAAGGTCTTCGGCCACTTACCCCTGTTTTCCAGCAAGGCTGTCTCCCATCGTGCCCTCAATGAAGTCGAGTGAAGAGGAGATTCCTTGGCCGTTCCCCGGGGGATTAAGCATGAGCGTCCTCTTAGTTCCCAGGGTTTATGGGCGCCGTCTCGAGGCTTGTGGCCGGCGGTCGCCCCGTGTCTCTTAGCCGGGCTCTGATTGACGTAATTTCCCTCCTTCATCTCCCTCCCTCGGCCACTGGCTGCCCTAACCGAGTTTTATGTGCCTTTAAGGGAGCACCAGGGACTCTCCGTAAATTTCGCGCACAGGTGACCATTGGCACGTACAAGGCCGAGGGCGCTCGTGAACACACTCATGAACGCCAAGTCACTTTTATACTTACAGGAGGGATTTCCGGCACGGATATAAGCGACCACACGTTCACGTGTGAATCACATGCATATGCAATACAAAATGCGCTCACACGACGCCAAAAACACACGCGCTTTCCTTCCCACATGCACCAGCGACATTTAAGCGAACTTCCACACGCGCGCACCGTTAGGCCTCCCCGCGCACAGCAGCACCTGTTCACATACATTCTCGCTCACTGGGTCACGTGGCGCCGGCCGAATGTCAGGGCCATTAGGCGAATGCCCAAAGTCAGGCGTGTTGTCTGCTTTCGACGCGGCGTGGGCGTGTGCTTGGGCGCGCTCGAGATCAGGTGGGCGATGTTTTGGCGACCCCGTGCGTGGTGGTGCAGTTGTTGCACAAGTGTTGCAAACGGGCGTCCTTGTGCTGTCTTCTTCGCGAGGGAAGGATTCTGGTTAGTGATTGGCCGGACAGTATCTGTTAGGATCAAGGCTTTTATTTGTAATATTGCTGTTTATTTCATTTGACTAGTGAGGAGTGAGGCAAAGACAAACATTTGTTTTTAATGTAAAAGGCCGATCGAAACTGAGTGGAGGGGAACACGGGGTTGAGATATATGTATTTGGGAATGAATCAAACATGACATTTGGGCTGATATTTTGAGGGGGGGGGGGTTGGCGGGGTGTTGCTTGGGCATCTGAGGAGGGGAGAGGGGCAGAGGTAGGGGGCGGACCTTTGTGTGACACAACTAGCTTTATTAGACAGCTGATTGGCGAGGGGACGAGGAAGGGGGATGGGGCAGTGACAGAGGGTGTATGGTGGGTAGGGGAAAAGAGGGGGGGAGGGATAAAGGAATCAGGGGTCAGATTGGCGGAGGCCAGAGGGCGAGAGAGCGTGAAAGCAACACGCTGTCGGAGGAAGCGCTTAGAAAGTGATTTTCCTGAGCTTTTGGAGTTGCTTCTCGTTGGGCAGGAAAGCGAGACCTGGCATCGCAGTGGGAGGTTGAAGCGAAGGTCAACTGGGGTCAGGTTGATTGAAGGGAGAGAGGTTGTAGTTGCTGAAACCCGATAGGGGATTGATGCAGTTGCCGGGGTTATACGAGACGGGGTATCGCACTGTTCACGCGGCCGAACGCCGGTTGAGGGCAGCTGCTGCCGAGGAACGGCGTGGAGAGAACGGCCAACGCGCTGATCAGCTGAGGTAAACAAAACTCGCGCGCGGTTTTCACAGGTTGTTTACATTCACTCGCATGTGCATTTACCTACGTAGACGGTTTTCAGTGTGTGTTGTTAGGGAGAGGAGGGGGGGGGGGGTTAAAGTTGATAGTGTGGAGAGGGGAACACTGAGAGGAGAACAAGAAAGGGAATTGAAAGGTAGGAGGGAGGGAGGGTAATAAATAAAGAAATGAATAGATAAATAAGTGGATAAAGAAAGAAAGAAAAGGGGAGAGAAGAGAGAGGTAGAGAGAGAGAGAGAGAGAGAGAGAGAGAGAGGGGGGGGGGCTGCACAGATAAACATGACGAAATCCCGTAGCGAAGGGTTAGGAGGTGAACCTCTATTGTTTCGTCGACCGAGAAGGGAAGTTCAGCACTTGGGTGAGTGAGCGGAAGGAAGGAGAAGCAAAAGAGTGACAGGAAAATAAGGAAGGAAAGAAAGGTACAGAACACAAAGTATAATGAGAGAGAGGGAGGGAGGGAGGGAGGGAGAGAGAGAGAGCGAGAGAGAGCGAGAGAGAGCGAGAGAGAGAGAGCGAGAGAGAGAGAGCGAGAGAGAGAGAGAGCGAGAGAGAGAGAGAGAGAGAGAGAGAGAGCGAGAGAGAGAGAGAGAGAGAGAGAGAGAGAGAGAGAGAGAGAGAGAGCGAGAGAGCGAGCGAGCCCTGTTCGGCGGGGAAGTCAGGCAGGTAACCCGAGCCACGAGGAGGATAGTGTACCATGAACTCGCCTACAATCTCCTCCTCCGTCTGTGACGCCGCCGCCTCGGCCCTGCGTTGGCTGAGAGCGAGCCATGCGGTGGCAAGGGCGACGCAGGCGGGGGCAGGGAGAGGACAGGTGGTGGCAGGGTAGAAACAGCAGGTGGCAGGGTGGAAACAACTGGTGGCAGGGTAGAAACAGCTGGTGGGAGGGTGGAAACCGGCGGTGGCAGGGAAGAGACAAGTGATGAGAAGAGCGAGACAGATGGTGGCAGGGCGGGTCAGTTGATGCCTGACGAGGTGGTGGCAGCGCTGCCCTGTTGGCAGTGAAGAAGGCAAGTAAGAAGGTGCGGATTGCGCCATCGGACCGAGTGCTTGCAGCCAAAGGGAAAGGTCTCGCCGACGATAAAACGAGATTTTTTTTTTCTTCAAATATCGTTATTTATTGCGGCGGTTATGGCGGCGGTGACGGCGATCGAGCACTGCCATCCCCGCCTTCCTGTCTCGGCGCTTTCTTGTGCTGCGCCGGAAGCAGCGCGCCCAGCTGTGCGAACCTTATGATCGCGTGTGTGAATGTGTGTGGCGCGCAATCACTTACGCACATACGTGTGGGTCAGTGTGTCATCGCAGTGAACGATGGCGACTCCCTCCTCTTTCCTTCCCTCCATCGTCCTTAACCCCTCCCTCCGACCCTCCTTCCCTCCAACCGTCCCTACTTCCCTCCATCCGTCCCTACTTCTCTCCCTTCGTCCCAACTTCCCTCCCTCCGTCCCTCCTTCCTTCCCTCCATCTCTCCATCTCTCCATCCCTCCCTCCGTCCTTACTTCCCTCCCTCCGTCCCTCCCCCTCCCCTATCCATCCTATATCCCCCTCCCTATTCCTCCCCCATATTTCCCCCACCCCTTCTCCCTCCCCCATATTTCCCCCACCCCTTCTCCCTCCCCCATATTTCCCCCACCCCTTCTCCCTCCCCTCCTCCCTCGTTTCCCTCCGCCCGGGGCGCCCGCAGCGTCATCAGCATTTCCGGCGGCCGCGAGCCCTGGCGAGCGAGGCTCTCATCATTCGGCAAAGTTACCGTCGCGGGGACTCGGTTGTGGTGGGAGGGGGGAGGGGGAGACAAAGGAGGGAGGAGTATGTAAGGGGTGGTGGTAGGCTGAGGGGAGGGGAGGGGAGGGGAGGGGTCTGTAGAGGGTGGTGGGGATAATAGTGCGACGTAGTAGGGTGGTGGAAAGGAGAGAAGGAAAGAGGAGGAGGATGAAGGAAGGAATGAAGGATGATGATGATGATGATGATGATGATGATGATGATGATGATGATGATGATGATGATGATGATGATGATGATGATGATGATGATGATGATGATGATGATGGAGTCGAAGTCGAAGGAGGAAGGAAGGGAATGAGTAATAGGAGGAGATACGATAAGATGAAGAGAGGGGGAAGATCTCAGAATCTGAAGAAGGGGAGAGGAAGGAAAGGAGGAAGGGCAAAGAAGATAATGAAAAAAAATGAAGATAAAGACTGTAGGAGAAATCATGAAAGGAGGAGGAAGAGAGACGGGGAGTTCCCGAGTTGACCCCGTGCGACCTTCGTGGCCTCATGCGCTGGCAGGGCAGGAAGTACAGCGCCTTGGCTTTCGATCTAGGAAAGTCAAGAATCCGCTTTCCCAGTCCCCCCCCTTCTTCCCTCCTTTATTCCCACCCGCCTTTCGCTCGGCCTTCCAGCGGGTCGTGAGCGAGGGGGCGCACCAAGCAGCTGATGTGGAAGCAACCGGACAGTTTGCGATAGTGTTATGGCTGTGGCGAACTGCCTCCGTGTTTGCTTGCTTGCTTGCTTGCGGAGCGGCCGTGAGGTGCAGGCTGCCGGGTTTCTGTTGGCTGCGATGATGTAACCCCCCCCATCTCTCTCTCTCTTTCTTTCTTTCTTTCTTTCTCTCTCTCTCTCTCTCTCTCTCTCTCTCTCTCTCTCTCTCTCTCTCTCTCTCTCTCTCTCTCTCCCTCTCTCTCTCTCTCTTTCTCTTTCTCTTTCTCTCTCCCTCCCCCTCCCCCTCCCCCTCCCCCTCCCCTCTCTATCTCTCTATCTCCCTTCCCTCCCCTTCCCCCTCCCCCTCCCCTCTCTCTCCCCCCTCCCCCCTCCCCCCTCCCTCTCCTTCCGCCTTGCAAGACGAGCAGCACATCCTGGTACGGTGGCCCCATTGGCACCGGGCGAAGGACACCTGAGTACGGGGATGTTGACCTGGATGAGCCTCATCCATGCATAACTCAGTCCCCGTACATGGCTTTGCAGGGAAAGGGTGAGAGGGACGGTATGGTGGCACTTTTTATGGGGAAGAGTATTTATGGTGGCGTTTTTTTATGGTGACGTTGATGGTGCTTTTAGAAGGATGGTGGTTTTAGTGGTTCAAAGGTAGCAGTGGTGGTGCTTTAGTACGGCGGGATAATGGTACATTTAAGGTAAATTAATGGTGATTTTTTTTTAAAGCCATGCAGGACGACCTTGCTGCGGCGCCCTTAGCATGGCGAGAGGCGGAGCTGAACTTCGAACGGCTGAGCTTATTTAAAGTGTTACTGGACGGCTTCCGGAATATGGAGCGGGAAGGGGAAGGGGAAGGGGGGGTGTGAGGGCTTCTCGCGCGATTTTGATTGATATTTGATTGATGGAGCTGATTGGTAGCTCTCTCTGCCTCTGCCGGATTGATGGATTCGTCCCCTCCCCTCCTCCCCTCCTCCTCCGTCTCCCCGATCCTCCTCCCTTTCTTTCATCTCTTATTTGGTTAATTCTGGGTCGTGTGTTCACTTCTGATGAGGGAAGCAGTGTTTATGTGCGGCCATTTACGTATCCGCCTGATGGTGATCCCTTATATCGGTAATACTTGGTATGAGGTATCAGGACTCATTGGAAGTCCTCCGCCATTCAGGAAGTCATGATTGACATACATTCGACAATGCACTGAGCGCGTCTGAAGGACCGTTGTGCGGAGCATAATTAACAAAGTAGAGTAAGCAGCAGTTCCGGCGATTTTGTGGCCGTCGGCCGCTGCGTTGGTTGCGGCCGAGGCCATTACGGCGAGCGAATCGGTCTTAACGACGCTGCTTCGACTCGGCGCTCCGGGAGCGTTTCTCGCGGCCGGCCCGGCGCCGCCCTCGATTCTGTGCTCGGTGTTCTTCTTCGTCGGTTTCTTTTTCCGCTTTGGCGCGAAATAGGTTTTTGATATTTTCTGTTTTCGGTTTTCCTCGGTTTTCACTATCAATCATCATTCATAATCATCTCATTCATCTCCTCCTCCTTTTTCTTCTTCTCCCGCTCCTGCTCTTTCTCCTCTTCCTCCTCCTCCTCCTCCTGCTCTTTCTTCTCCTCCTTCTCCTCCTCCTGCTCTTTTTCCTCTTCCTCCTCCCTCCCCCTCCCCCCCTCTCTCCCTCCTCCTCCTCCTCCTCCTCCTCCTCCTCCTCCTCCTCCTCCTCCTCCTCCT
>BOPN01000316.1:372500-375059 GCA_017312705.2 Penaeus japonicus | reverse complement strand
TATGTATGTATGTATCTTTATATATGTACACACATATATATACAGTATATATGTGTATATATATATATATATAAAGATAGATAGATAGATAGAAAGATTGATATTGATATATAGATTTTTATGCATGAATATATATATATACATTGATGTGTTTGTGTGTGTGTGTGTATGTGTGTGTGTGTGTGTGTATCTCTCTCTCTCCCCTCTCGCTCACTCTCTCTCTCTCTTTCTTTCTTTCTCACACTCTCTCTCTCTTTCTTTCTCTTTCTCTTTCTTTTTATCTCTCTCTCTCTCTCTCTCTCTCTCTCTCTCAAGAATGGAACCATATAACAAAACAAAAGGAGGCTTGGAACTCAAACTTAGCCGTGACAATATACAGTATATAAGATGCAAGAACGAGGAGATTTTTACACAAATGACAACCGTGGGAGCAGCAGGAGAAGGAAAAATAAAAAAAGGAACGATGCACCAATGTAATTGTTTTTTATGCCCCAAGGGAAATCGAAACAAATTGTATTATATAATTTACTGAGAAAATTATAAATACTAAATGTGTTATGATGTGACGGAATGATGACACAGAGAATAATTATTACGGACGAGGGGCAAACGGTAGCCAAATCCATAAAGATTGTTGAAAAATATTCCAAGGAAATGTGTGAACTGTCGTCTTGTGCATAATGCAAATTCCATTATTGTGCGCACACTTCCCGAAAGACAGAAAAGATAAAATGCAGAGGAAGCGACTAGTTCATCACCTCTCAAGCCTCCACCTCCTTGCCTGAATGATGACTGAGTTCCAAGGACTCAGAAGACCGAATGTGGCTACACAAAATACCCCTCGGCATTTTGTCCCTTCAGTACCAGCAGTGGCACCGTCTACAATATCAGAAGTAGCACCAGCTTCAGTTGCAACCACAGAATCAGCAACAGATGAAGAAAAACAACAACATCAACTGCAGATCTAAGAGTAGCGCCAGATGCAATGCCAGCTCCAGCTCCATCCACACAAGACTCATTAAAAAATAAAAATAAAGACATGATCCTACTGCTTATGCAGAAAATCGATCAAGTGATGGCCATGGTGCAACAGCAAATTGCACTCCAACTTCATTTTCAAGGAGGGATATATACACTCCACTTCGGGCAACACTAATATCTGCAACCTGTAGTGACAAGTAAATGCCCTGAATTACTTTAAATTATTCACTGGAATCTTAGTGATAAAAAGAAATATTGATTTTGCTTTATCTGAAAAATAATATTCATGTTCGGATACATAAGTAATATGAGTAAGGTAAGCACTTACGTACAGTCATTCTCTCTCTCTCTCTCTCTCTCTCTCTCTCTCTCTATCTATCTATCTATCTATCTCTCTCTCTCTCTCTCTCTCTCTCTCTCTCTCTCTCCATCTATCTATCGCGCTCTCTTTCTCTCTCCCTCTCTCTCTCTCTCCTTCTCTCTCTCTCTCTCTCTATCTATCTATCTATCTATCTATCTATCAATCTATCTCTCTATCGCTCTCTCTCTCTCTATCTATCTATCTATCTCTCAATCTCTCTCTCTCTCTCTCTCTCTCTCTCTCTCTCTCTCTCTCTCTCTCTCTGAATCAAGACGGATACCTTAAGATAATAAATAAACGCCTGGTACCCCAATTTCGTGAATGCTTTCCTGACAATAACGGAATATTCCTGCATGACGGGGCCCCATGTCACACAGCCAGAGGAGTTTCTAGTCATCTAAAAGATCTTAACATCAAAGTACTTGATTGGCCTGGAAATAGCCCAGATATGAATCCTATTGAAGGTTTATGGAAAGACTTGAAAGATGAAGTCAGCAAAATTGAATGTGCCAACAGAGTACAGCTCATCCAGCTGTTGATAGAGGTTTGGCACAGAAATCCAGATATCAGGAACAAAGCACAAAACTACATTAGAAGCATGCCAAGACGTGTTGAAGCAGTTATTAGAGCCAGAGGAGGTCCCACAAAATACTGAGATTATATATGTATAAAGGAAAAACAATAAAACATATTTACTGTCTAAAAATTTCCTTTTGTCAATAAAAAATGTGAATAAATCAGTTGCATGACCAGAATTGTCTATTAATTTTCCCAGTACTGATATATATATATATATATATATTATATATATATATATATATATATATATATATACATATATATATATATATATATATATATATATATATATGTATGTATATATATATATATATATATATATATATATATATATATATATATATATATATATATATATATATATTATATATATATATGTGTATATATATATATATATATATGTATATATATATATATATATATATATATATATATATATATATATATACATATATATATATATATATAATATATATATATATATATATATATATATATATATATATACATATATATATATATATATTCTCTCTCTCTCTCTCTCTCTCTCTCTCTCTCTCTCTCTCTCTCTCTCTCTCTCTCTATATATATATATATATATATATATATATATATATATATATATATATATATATATA
>BOPN01000316.1:330000-350000 GCA_017312705.2 Penaeus japonicus | reverse complement strand
ATATGAAAATAATCTCTTGAATGGAGAGCAAAAAGGATTTTGTGAGGGGTGTGTACAAAAATGTTTTGTTAGTGCTATTTACGAAAGTGATTTTACAACTGGTGAGTGCGAAAATTATTTTGTCATTGGATACTTTCTATTTAAGTAGATAGCGGTATATAATTGTGGCATTCAAGCGTTTAATAGTCGGTAATTTCCTTTGTTTATTGATATGTCTTCGCCCCCCCCCTTGTTCTCCCTCTCCCACTGTCTGTCTGTGTGTCTTAGTTCAGAATACAGTATGATGCCTATGTTGATTTAAGCAAAAATGACTGAAAAAGTTACGTTGATTTAAGCAAGAATGACCGTGAAAAAGTGATTATTATTGAATGTTGTGATCTTTTCCGTTGTATTATTTGTGAACATTTTGTCTCATGAGGGATGCTTTTGATAAACAAAAGTTTGCATTTGTGGAATGTGAAATTTGATGTTTGATGGGCGTTATGGGCGTATGCGTTGCGCGGGCGTAGGCGGGGGACCATAGGCTGTGCCGAGCTATGCCTTGTTAGGAACATGGGCGTGACGGCGGCAGGGGAGTGTGCACTGTACAGACATTAGGTTTTGGGCCTACCCTGACCTTTGATGGGCGTACGTGTCCTGTTGATCGGTCAGCTATGGGCGTATCTTGCCGAGTTCGGATGGGAAGCGGGGCACGGTGGGCGTAGAGGGCCACAGTCGTGATACGACGAACGAAGGACGGGTAGAATGGGCGCACGACTTGGATACGTTGGTGAGGAGTGGAAGAGGTTATGAACGAGGAGGTAACTTCCAGTAAACTATAATAAGCATACATGAAAGAAGAAGAAAATATATATATATATATATATATATATATATATATATATATATATATATATATATATATATATATATAGAGAGAGAGAGAGAGAGAGAGAGAGAGAGAGAGAGAGAGAGAGAGAGAGCCGAGAGCAGAGGCATAGAGAACCCTGCAAAGGCGCCAAGCGTTGACCATGGGAAAGATCCGAAGAATGTAAATCCCCCGAATCAGAGGCAGAAAAGCGTCGCAAGGGCAGGGGCAGGGGGAGAGAGAGGGGGAGGAAGAGGGAGAGGAAGAGGGAGAGGGAGAGGGAGAGGGAGAGGGAGAGGGAGGGGGAGGGGGTTGCGTGATGCGTCGGTGGCACAGTGGAACCCATGATCCAGCGGAGGGAATCAGTGCGTGAAGGCTGGATTGTTGGCCAGAGGTGTCATTGGGGTGGCATGTTGGCATAGGCTCGTGGGGTGGGGATGGTGTTTGGTCTCGTTTGGTCTAGATTTGGTCTAGATTTGGACTGGACTCTCAAGCGGCGTCTGGTCGGCAACCTTGAATGGTTGTTTGGGTGATGGAGTTGTAGGACTGGATGGGCTAGTGGTGAGATGACTAGTTGTTTATAAAGTTGCCCGTGTTAGATCAAGGTATTCTGGCTTGGGTTTACCGTATGTAATGATACGCCAGAAGCATATGAATTAAGGGACAGACACACAGCTGCGGGGAAGGCAAAAAAGAAAGAAAGAAAGAAAGAACGGAAAAAAACTGAAGCAGAAGCAGGGGCAGGGGCAGAGATAGATGCAGAGGCGAAGAAGGCAGGGGCGAGGGGGAAGAATTTTGTGAATATTAACCTCGTACCTCTTGCGAATTCTTTGAGTTTATCAGTGCGGGTCTTTGCTTTTTCTCTCCTGTCTTCTCTTTTGCTTTTCTAATCTTTTCGTAACTTTTCTTTGTTTCTTGTCGATTGTATTGTTTGATTTGTTTTTGTCTTTTTTCTTCCCATCTCCTTGAACCCAGACATACGCGACCGCAGACCCACTTTAGATACATTCCACAATAATCCAATCAGGCAAGGCATTTCCGTATCACCTCCCCCCTCTCCGCTATTTCTATCAAACTCTCTCTCTCTCTCTCTTTCTCTCTCTCTCTCTCTCTCTCTCTCTCTCTCTCTCTCTCTCTCTCTCTCTCTCTCTCTCTCTCTCCCTCCCTCTCTCTCCCCCTCCCTCTCTCTCTATCTATCTATATCTCTCTATATATATCTCATCCATCCATCCATCCATCCATCCATCCATCTATCCATCCCTTCCCCCCCTCTCTCTCTCAGTATTTCTTTTTTTTTCGTACTATAATATTTTCATGCACCCACAGATGCATATAGAGGGAGGTAGAGAAAGAGACATAGGAAAAGATAGAGAGTGAGAGAGAGAGAGAGAGAGGGAGAGAGGAAGGAAAAAAGAAAGAAAAAGAGAGCGAGAAATAAAGAAAGCAGGAGCGAGTGAGTGAGTTTGAGTGAGTGAGAGAAAGAGGAAGATAGTTGCGGTAGTAGAGTAGCGGGATTTACTTATTTTTAGTCAATAATAGTGGGAACATTTCGGGGAGAGGTCGAAAGGTGGAGGTGAGTGCATTGAAGGAGAATGGGCGCGTGGCCCGTCCTTCCTATGCGCGGGAGTGAAGCAGGTGAGAGCAAGGGGAGGGGAGGGGGGTAAGTAGGGAATAGAGAGAGAGAAAAAAGAGGAAGACGAGGAAAAGGGGGAGAGGGGATGGGGTAGAGATTGGTAAGAGGTGATAAGGGAAGGGGAAAGGAAAGGAGGAATGGCCCACTGGAAGTTAAAGTGATTAGGGTTGTGCAGGGGGTGGGGATATGGGGGGGGGAGGGAGATTAGCTAAAAAAAGGAAGATGGTACGAGGGGTACTTGAGAAAGGGGGGTGGGGGGTCATGGGGGGTTAGAAGGGAGGAAGCGGAGGAGAAGGGGGACAGTCAATTGGGGAGGGGTGGGGGTGTAGGGGACGAGCGCTCAGGAAACTGCAGGGTCATGAATCGGTCCACTACCCAGACGAGATCAACTTCGTTTAAGAGGGAGGGGAGAGAAAGAGGCGGGGGGGGGGGGGGCATTGGGTGTGCCATTGTTTACATTCGAAGGCTTGAGAAACATTCAAGAAATGGTGTATCTGCTCCTTCCACTTGTTTACACTTCTATCTGGTAGGTAGCCGAAAAGACGAAAGACAGAGGGGAGGAGACAGAGAGGGAGAGGGAGAATGAGAATGAGAATAGTAGAGAGAGAGAAAAAATAATACAAAGAAAGAGAAAGAATAATGAAAAGAGAGAGACTGATTAACAAAGAGAGGAAGAACAATGGAAAGAGACAATAAAAGAACGAAAGAGGAAGGATAATATAAAAATAGAGAGAAAGAACGATCAAAGACAGATTGAGAAATAGGAATTTCAAGAACATTACCGTTCTCATTGCCTCCGAAGATAATACCTGTTCTCTCATTTTTTTTCACTATAATATTTTAAAGCGAGTAACGGTTGGGTACGCATGGAACGCAAGTTGGATAGGAATTTTCAATACTGCACACGAAGTTGGGTGATAAATGCGTAGGGTCATTGAGGGCAATAGGGTATTGTGGGTATGATAGATCGCTTATATAGGAGAAAATAATGTAAAACAGAGATAAGATAATTCATATACGTATTTTTCTTATAAGAAAAAGGTGGGGGGAGGAGTGACAACGTTTAAAAGAAATCAAGGCTTCTTTCTCACCGAGCGTAACAAAACACTGCGCTGACATGTGAGACCTCTCCAAACTCGGTGCTTTCAGCAAGAATCTGCTGATAGGAATGTAGGTGCGTGCGTTTCAGATGGGTCGATTGTTTATGCTGATGTTTGTTTTTAATTACCTTTTTTGTAGTTCCTGATTGATTCACATGTATATTTTTTTTGCTTACGTCGATATAGATTGGTTGCAACTTGTTTTCCGCCTCTTCGCATCTGTAGTTGCAGCACGCGTCATGTGTGTGTGTGTGGGGGGGGAGGGGGTTGTTGCACACGCGTCTGTGGTAGAAGTGTGTTTGAACATTACTTGGCCCTTTCTCTCTCTCGGAATGTCTATGTGTATCTCATGGTCGGTCTTTCATATACACTGCTCTTTCTGTATCCCTTTTCTCTCCCTTCCTCTCCATTTCTCTCTTTGTCTCTCTCCCTTATGTCTTTTCTGTTGCTCTTTTACCGCTGTCTGTCATTAGTCCCTTTCAGCCCTCTTTGCCACCCCCTCCCCTCCCCCTCCCATTGCAAATGTGCGTGCATGGTCCTGTACGTGATAAGCCACACACGCACGCAAATCGTACACGTGTAGATGGGGTTGTTAAACATTCGTCTGCAGGGAGCGTCTCGACGGAGGCTCTGCGAAGCTCCGCGAAGCTCCGTGAAAGTTAATTTAGACATAGTTTGCATTCTAATTCCCTTAAGGGCCATTCTTGCGGTGTGGGCTCGGCTTTTGTTTTCCTTCTTCTTGTTTCTTTTCGCGTTTAGGGGTTTGGGGTAGGGGTAAGCGGGGGCGGTGCGGTGGGAAGGCCGTGGGTTGGAAGGCTTTGGGAAGTGGAGTGTGTGAAGGGAGGGGAAATAATGAAAGGGATAAGCGAAGGGAAGAGAGGAAAGTGAAGGATTAAGCGAGGGGGAGAGGGGAAGGCAAATGGGCAGGGGAGTCGGAGGGTATGTATTATGGAGTGAAGAGAGGAGAATAGAAGAAGAGGGGAAATGAGGGGAATAGATTAGGAGATTATGTATCAGAAAGGATATGAGTAAGATAAAGGAGAGTGAAGGGGAAGTGAGGCGAGTTGGCAATAAGAGAAGAAGAAAAGAAAATTGGTTAGTAGAAACGGGAAGCATAAGAGAAAAGATACGACAGAAGGAATCCAAGGGGAAGGCAAGAGTCGATGAAAGAGGACATCGAGAGGAGGAGGAGGAGGAGGAGGAGAAGAAGAAGAAGAAGAAGAAGAAGAAGAAGAAGAAGAAGAAGAAGAAGAAGAAGAAGAAGAAGAAGAAGAAGAAGAAGTAGAAGAAGAAGAAGAAGAAGAAGAAGAAGAAGAAGAAGAAGAAGCAAAAGAAAGAGAAAAAGAAAAAGAAAAAGAAGAAGTCGAATAGGGAGGAGGTGGGAGGGGCGAAAGATGGAGAGGCGAGGGGGGACTTCAAGAACAAGGGAGAGAGGAAAGTAGGAAATAGAAAGTTTGATGCAAATGAAGATCGACGGATGTTTTTCCGGTGGAAGAGAAACACGTGGAAGGAAAACATAAACACCTTTCCTTATCGCCTTATCGCCGACATTGGACCGCTACATTACCGTTCATTGTTACGAGAGCCCTACGGCGCTGGATCCGCTGGGAGACATGGGTGTGTGGGCGGCGTGATTTTGATAGACGCGGGCGTAGGTGATCTATGTTAAGATTGGTCATAACCTTTTAGAAAGCTCTTTAAAGGTTTGTATATGTGTTTTTTTATGAGAATGATCATTATTTTTTATTTTCAAACATTTCTTGTTACCTTTTCACCCCAACATATTTTGTGTAGTTGCCGCACGAGTGTCGAGTGACGACGGAGTTAGACCTCGCAGTGGTGTACTCCTCGAGTGGACGGGCACTTGGGTGTGGTGGTAAGGTTGCAAGCACGTCCCCAAATGCATGCACACGACTCGTTGCGGATGTAGTTGTATATGCAAGCAACCTTCATCTCGGTAGCGACGGGGAGGCGTGCGTGCGGTGGTAGGTACGCCCGTGCAGGAATGCTGCTTTTACACGTGACTGTGTGACTGGCGCGTGACCGTGTGGGTGGGTGGGTGGGTGGATGGAAAGGGGGGGGGGGAGAATAAAAGGAGGAAGAATGGGAGGAGGGGGAAGAAGATAATGAAGATGAAGATGAAAAGAAAAAGTAGAAGGGGAGGATGAGAAGACGATGAGGAAAAGGAAAAGGAAAAGCAAAGGGAATATAAGAAGAAGGAAAGACCTACAGGTCCTGTTTACTTATCACCTCAACATTCAGACATCTTGGTATCTGGAAGAGGGAGATGGCATCACGGTATTTACAATGGGAAGGTGGGAGAAGGACGAGAGCGGAGTAGGAGGGCGGGGATTTGTGCAAGTAATGGGTCTGAGATCAGCTTAAAAGAGACGTAAAGATTGCGAAAGGGAAAGTAGCAATATCAATTTAGAAATGTTTTTTTTAAGATGACACTTATATACAACCACTTCTCTCGCATATCCACGCACGCAAAAATACGCACACAGTCACATGCCGACAAGCACACAAACACAAACAGACATAGGTAAGTGAATATGCAGGATTGCAAATGCTAAGTTGTCTATCAGTCTGCCTCGTTATCTTTGTCTCCCCTTTCCCTCTCCTTCCTCCTTATTCCTTGTTTGGCGACATATTAACATGTGGTTTCTGGTTACGTCGTGCAACCTGTCGATAAAGTCCAAGCCACATACTCGTACCAGGGAAAAATTACCTTTAAGAACAAGACTTGCGGTTTGCGATACCACATAATGACGTCTCACCCGATATGCCTGCGTTTATTTGTTTATTAATTTATATGTATATATTTTTTTTTAGAAAGCTTCGGGGTATAAGATTTCGCCTTCGTTGTCCAGCTGCGTTTGTTGACAGATGAGAACGACGAAGAATTGGATTCGAAAGTATCTTGCGGCCTGTTTGAAAAGACTCTAGACGTCACGCTGTCTGCTGCTGCTTTTTTTTTTTTGGGGGGGGGGAAGGGAGGAGTTCGTAGGGGCTTGCGAGGGTATGTTTTATTTTTATAGAAGTTGTGTTCCGTTCTTTCTCTTGCAATGATTAATTTTCAGGTGTGGCGTTTGACGTGCGCGGGATGAGGGGTTGTGATTGTCCGTAATTGGGTTGCTCAGACTGGGGTGCGTCTGTGGCAGTCGGACAGCAGTCTTCTTGCCAATTTTTTCACGCTTCGTTCTCTTGCTTATTTACCAATTCAAATCCTTTCTCGCTTTCTATCTCTTTCACTTTCTTTATTTCGCACTTTCTCTTTCTCCTTTTCTCTCTGTCTCACTCATTCACTCACTCACTCACCCACTCACCCACTCACCCACTCACCCACTCACCCACTCACTCACTCACTCACTCACTCACTCACTCACTCACTCACTCACTCACTCTCTCTCTCTCTCTCTCTCTCTCTCTCTCTCTCTCTCTCTCTCTCTCTCTCTCTCTCTCTCTCTCTCTCTCTCCCTCCCTCCCTCCCTCCCTCCCTCCCTCCCTCCCTCCCTCCCTCCCTCCCTCCCTCTCTCACTGTCTCACTCACTCATTCACTCATTCACTCACTCAATCACCAACCCACCTACTCAACCACCGACCGACCCGTCAGTCTGCCAGGCAGTTATCTTCCCGCAAACCTTCAGCCACTCTCTCACGTAGTCACAAGCTCACTCAGTCACCTCATCAGCTCCCATGAATGTTTTGTAAACACCGATTTCATCATTGTGACCCTCCAACACCCCCTTCCCATTGTGTGCTGGCAGATAAAATTAATCCAGGATTTCCTTTCATGATGTGTTATCCAGTGTATCCGGACCCCGCACCCCCCTCCCCACACACCCACTCCATCTCAGTAACCCCCCACCACACTCCTCCACTCCCTGTGATTTTGGTGTTAGTGAGGAATGTGATTGATTCAACGGCCGTGAATTAAATGTTTTATCTGTAGGTCATGTCTTGGGAAGACGTGGGAGAAGAGAGAGAGAGGGGGGGGTGAGGGTGAGTGGGAGAGGGAAGGGATGAGAGGGAGTGTAAAGGAGAGAGGGTGAGAGCGAAAGGAAGAGGGAAGGGGAGAGCGGGGTGAAGGAGAGGGAGAAGGTAGCAGGAGAGGAAGAGAGAGCCAGAGGCGAAAAAGGGAGAGGAAGGAAGGGAGAGGGAGAGAAAGAAGGAGAGGAAGAGGGAGAGGGAGGGGGATGTAATGACCAAAATAAACATAACAAACAGTATACCGAGTTGACGAAAACCTATGCTCACGAGACAGAGTTACAGAATAGTTAGGCCTATTCTACTCACCTTCCGCTTAGAGGAAGCCTGAAAATGAAATGAAACTTGGCCTTGAACTTAGTGACAAGTATTAGCTGCTTGACCTGTTGACCCTCCTAAGGGCGGAGGGTGACCGGAAGGAAGAGGAGTGGGAGGTGATGTTTTTGTTGTTGTTATTACTGTTTTCTTGTTATCGTTGTGATTGTTATTTTTTATTATTTATCATATTATCGTGGTCTTCCTTATCATTTACTTCATTGATTTCATTGATGATTACCATCGTCATTCCGACTATCGTCATTCACCAACACTACTACTATCATTCCTTCATTTTGTCACGTGGCCATTCTTCCTATGTTGTGATGTGGTCGATGTCTCTAGCGTCAGTCGTCCCATGTGAGCAAAGGGCTCGGCATGTGTCCTCTATCCCTTTATCGTTGACGTCGAGGTTAGGCGAGCGATTGTCAGCAGGTGAGCGGGTTATCTTTGTTATCTTATCGGGCCTCTGCTGTAATGGCTTTGGCGTTTTCAAGGGTTTGCGGGACTGGCTGACGGGGCGACGCTCGCGTTTTGTGGGGTGGAGTGGGAGAGGAGTGGGGAGGGGATGAAGAAGGAAGGAGAGGAGAAAGGGAGGGTTAGGGGGGATAAGGTGTTCATGGAGGAGGAGGAGAAGAGAGGGGGAAGAAAAAGAAGATGCGATGGAAAGAGAAAGAAAGAGAAGTAGAGAAGGTTGGGCAAATAAGAGGGTCAGGGAAAGTAAGAAGGGAGCTGGAAAAGAACGAAGATATACAGAGGAGGAAGCAAAGAAGAGGACGAAAAGTAGAAGGAAAGAAAATTTGAAGTGTTCATGGAAGATGATGGAGGAGAGAAGAAAACGAAGATGCAATCTAAGTACTAAAGAAAAGAAAGAAAGAAAAAAAAACGAAGACTCGCATCAAAATATCGGTCTTCGTCAGCAGACTCGCTTCCTCCGTGTTACGTCTTAACCACGAGACGTCAAGGTGTTACGCATTTCAGATTCGGGATTGTTAGGCCTACATTCCTCTTCGCTCCCTGCTTTGTCTTGTCTGCTTCCCCGTCTTATCTCTCCCGTTCTCTTGTTTTCGTCCTTGATTGGCAATACACTTTTATTGAAGGCGTTGTTATGTGTCTTATATTGGTGCAGTAATAAGACGTGCGTATCAGTGTTATGCCCTCACATATATTAATGGTATTACGATAAATGTTACTTTGAGAACAGACGTATGGGCGTAGTGGCGACATGAGGCAGTGGGTGGGGAGGGGAAGGGGACAGGGACGGAGATGGGACTTTTTTTTATCTGACTGTCGATTTTGTTTGTTTTCTCCCAATACGACAAAATCTCGGAATTATGCCCAATATTTTAAATTTGTTCACTTTTTTTCTTGAGCCTCTCATGTTCTCCCTCTATTTTTGTTATATGAGATTTGTTCATTAGTTAATCAAGTTATTAGCAAGTAAATCTGTTCGTAATGAAAGGGCTTTTTTACTCTAACGTACCAGAAGCTACTCGCATTTCCCAGTGTCGTATCTTAACAGATTTTTCAACCACCTCGGATTTAGGGATTTTTTTCTTCTTCAAAATCCTGGATTTATAAGGTAAGGGAGGCGTGGCCAGACTTTGGGGTCTTGTTTGATGTCAAAAGGGCACACCCCCGTCTAAAGAAAGCGAAGTACCGCTTAGTGCCGACGGCAGTGTCGTGGCACGAAGTTGATCCTTTCAGTGCGTTGTTAGAGGAAGTGCACCTGAAAGATCTTGGTCGACAACGTCGAGGAAGGTTTAATTGATATCGTTACTGCCGTTGTCATGGCTGCCATTGTCTTAATTGTTGATTCTAAGCGTATTTATGATTCTTGTAGTTGTCATTGTCATTTTTATTATCGTTTGCTCTTACAACCGCATCTAGTGCACCTGCTAGAACAGCCGCAGCAGCTGCTCTTACACCAGCATACGACCTCCATGGCTACTGCCATCATTATCACCTCCATCATTTCTTTAATTTCTACAATGCAAAAGTTCTTTTATCGAGATCATTATTTGGAATAAAGTTATGTCAAAAGATGATAGATTAGGTAGATCGATAAGGTCAATAGAAATAGAGAAATAGAGAGATATGGATATAATTGTATAGATAGATAAATAGAGGAGAGGGAAGGATGAGAGAGATGAGAAAAAGAGACAGAGATAGAGAGGGAGGAGGAGACAGACAGAGAAGGAGAAGGGGATAGATATAGAGACGGAGAGAGAGAGACAGAGACAGAGACCGAGACCGAGACCGAGACCGAGACCGAGACAGAGACAGAGACAGAGACAGAGACAGAGACAGAGACAGAGACAGAGACAGAGACAGAGACAGAGACAGAGACAGAGACAGAGACAGAGACAGAGACCGAGACCGAGACCGAGACCGAGACCGAGATTGAGATTGAGACAGAGAGTGAAAATGAGACTGAGACTGAGATTGAGATATTGAGAGAGATAGATAGATAGATAAACAGACAGGTAGATTCAGATATACAGATACAGATATGCATTTTGTATGTGTATACACCTATGTCTGCATTTGTTGAATGGCTAACTGAATTAGTAAGCAAATATTCAGCATTCCTTTCTTAGTAGTCAATTACAAGGATGTGCAATTGGCCTTTCTTCCAAAGGTGTGAGCACTAGAAATCAACATGAAAACAGTATTAACTAGGAAGACATAAAACATCATTACTCATTCATTCATTGCCAGAAAATATATCCCATGGACTCTTACTATCAGGAAAAGTATTCATACATCATTAAATTTTCGATATTTTTTCATTCATTATTATTCAGAATGATGGCAACTGGACTTTATTTTCACATATCCATGTGATACAACCTATATACGGTGGCTACAACGGTTTGGAATAATTTACATTGAAAGCAGGCAATTTCAATTTGATAATCATTATCAAATGCTATCAGAAACTAGGAACATTTCCGGCTTAACATAGCTTAGAGGTACGAAAAGGAAAACAGTCAGATCCACCATTTAAAATTACTTTGGTTGGCCTTTAGCTCATTTCTTTCGAAAATGCGACACCATATACTTCGTTATTGCATTATATTTTAGTCTCACAAGAACAATTGGTTGTTCTTACAAGTTGTACATCAGCTGTTACAATTCTGTGTAAAATGTAAGGAAGAATCAATTTGTGAACAATTCTCTTTTACATCTATGACAGTAAATTTGTAGTACATGTATAAAATTAAAAAAAAAAAAAAAAAAAAAAAAAATACAAACAAAGTTTAGAACAGATCTCGTTATAGGGGGTTAGGAGAGAGGGAGGGGTTAGGAGAGAGGGAGGGGGTAGGAGAGAGGGAAGGGGGTAGGAGAGTGGGAAAGGAGTAGGAGAGAGGAGGTAGGGAGAGGGAGGGGGAGGGGGAGCAGTATAGGGGGAGTGTGGAGCACTAGAGGAAGAGGGGGGGGTTGGAAGAGAGGAAGGAGGAAGAGAGGAGGAGGACGACGGAAAGAGGGAAGGAAGTAGGAGGGGAAAGGAAGGAGGAGGAGGGAAAGAAGAAGAGGGAGGGAAGAAAGAGGAAGGAACGAAGAAGTGGGAGGGAAGGAGGAGGAGGAGGGAGGGATGAGGACTACGGGAAAGAGGTGAAAGAGGGAGGAGGAAGGAAAAGGAGGGAGGGCTGAAGGATGAAGGATGGAAGGAAGAGGAAGATAGAGGAAAAGAGGGAGGGAGAAAGAAGAGAAAGGAGGGGAAGAGGAAGCGGGCAGGGAGGGGGCAGTAGGGGGCATAGAAGAGAGAGAAGGAAGCAGGATGAGGGGGGTAGGGGATAGGGGGGGGGGGAGGTGTGGATGTAATCATGAAAAAAGTGGAGTCCTGATAAGATTCTTTTGAGGGGGGGGTAGGGGGGAGAGGGAGGGGGGTAATTCATGTAACACGATTCCGACGAATCAGGGAGAGAGAGAGAGATGGGGGGGGAGGGGTAGGGGTGAGGGGGGGTCAAGATGATTCTAGGCAGATTCGTACATCTTCATTTTCTCTATTTCTGTCTCTCTATATCTATTTTTTATTTATCTCTCTCTCTCCCATCCCCTCCCTCCCCCTTCCTCACTCTCTTCCTCCCTCCCTCGCTCCCTCCTTCCCTCCCTTCCTCCCTCCCTCCTTCCCTCCCTCCCTCGCTCCCTCTCTCCCTCCCTCCTTCCCTCCTTCCCTCCCTCCCTCCCTCCTTCCCTCCTTCCCTCCCTCCTTCCTTCCCTCCTTCCCTCCTTCTTTTCCTCACTATATGTCCTCGTACCGTTTCCTTTTTATTTTACGAATCCCTCTCTCTCATTTATCTCTCTTGCCCTCCGTTACAAAGCGCGCATAAAAGATGAATATTAAGTTATCTTTTTGCACCCCCTTAAAGAGGCGCAGTGGGCGGCGAGGAAGGCCATAGGGTACATGCGGCTGCGGAGACGGGTGGATGGCGGCGGAATTTTTTTTTATCGTGATTTGCCGGAGGAAAATTAGGCTGTTATCCCCTTTTTTTCATGTGTAAGGAGAGAGCGGTGCAGGGAACTACTATGGTTGGGAGGGGGGGGAGAGGAGGAGGAGGAGGAGGAGGAGGAAGACAGGAAGGAAAGGGTCGAGGGGGGAGGCATGGGAGAAGTGGTATGAAAGAGAGAGAGAGAGAGAGAGAGAGAGAGAGAGAGAGAGAGAGAGAGAGAGAGAGAGAGAGAGAGAGAGAGAGAGAGAGAGAGAGAGAGAGAGAGAGAGATTACTGAACAGGCAAGCAAAGCTATCATACCATGTTTACTTTACTCTTCGAAGCATATATGTCAACGAGAACTTTGTGGGCTGAAGTGAAGCGGGAAAAGGAGAGCATCCTTGTAGAAAATACTCAGTGACGAGTTGGATAATGGATACGGCTCGTAGAAAATGGTGCATGACTTGTAGAATATGGGGTGTGGCCATTGTGGATTGTTATCTTCCTTGGTCACGTAGAAACCACATTTTAGGCATAGGTAAAGGCGCCCGCACCGTTCCACCCCCACATATACATTTACACAATTGCACTGTCACCCACATACTGAGACACGCACACGCACCTCCTCCCCTCCCCCCTTTACACGCGCACGCACACACTCGCACATACACATGCGCGCTTAAACATAGAGGTAGAGAGACAGATAGATAGATCGAAATTCTAGCAGGGTTCGATGTTCATAATTTCTGTTGATGCGAGTGTCACGGACCGCGATCCAAGATGATGAATGAAGGATGGACACTCGGCAGCCGAGCGTGACGCCAAACCACCGACGGCGACGCAGAAGGCTGCTTTCATTTGTTGCCCGAGATTACGAGAGGGAGAGAGAGACAGAGACAGAGACAGAGACAGAGACAGACAGAGACAGACAGAGACAGACAGAGACAGACAGAGACAGACAGAGACAGACAGAGACAGACAGAGACAGAGAAAGAGACAGAGAAAGAGAGAGAGAGAGAGAGAGAGAGAGAGAGAGAGAGAGAGAGAGAGAGAGAGAGAGAGAGAGAGAGAGAGAGAGAGAGAGAGAGAGAGAGAGAGAGACTCGCTTTCCTTTCACTTCCCTGATGAACCTAAGTGCTCGCCCCCTTATAAACATTTATCTCTGGATTAAGTGATTGGTGCGACAAGCAAGATAAATGTCCTTCAAAAAGTCCGGGTGTTGGCCTTGGCTTCTTGAGTCGTCGTAGACCATGTTTTTGATGAATTAAAGTTGGTTTAAGGTTGACTTTTGGGAAAGACATTCTTTATAGCTCTTGGTAGTATCGCATGTCTTCTTTTGGTAGATTTCCCATCGATTGCGCGGCGACTCCACTTCTCTTGTCTGGTATCCTACGACTCTCTCAGTCCACAGATAGAGACGGACTGACAGATTGACAGACAGACAGACAGTCAGTCAGTCAGTCAGTCAGTCAGTCAGTCAGTCAGTCAGTCAGTCAGTCAGTCAGTCAGTCAGTCAGTCAGTCAGTCAGTCAGTCAGTCAGTCAGTCAGTCAGACAGACAGACAGACAGACAGACAGACAGACAGAGAGTCGTTCGTCAATTTTTCGGTATCCACGTAAATGATTGAGAGAGAGGCAGAGCTGGAGTGGAGAGAGAAAGAGAGAGGGAGAGGTGGAACGGGGGGAGAAAGAGAGAGAGAGGCAGAGGTGAAATGAAGGAGGCAGAGATGGAGTGGGTGGCAAAGAGAGAGAGGCAGAGATGGAGTGGGGAGAGAAAGAAAGAGAGAGGCAGAGGTGGAGTGGTAGAGAAAGAGGCATAGGGAAAGCATAGGTGTGTCTGCGTTTGCCAGTCTTTTTAAACCGAAATTGAAACAGCTGGTGATCAAGCCGAGTGAATGGCATTGTAAATGTGACGGTCTCCTCCTATTGACGCGAGAGAAATCAAAGCCTTTTACGAACGAACAAAAGCTTTTTTTTCTCTCTCTCTCTTTCTCGTAGCGCATCGAGGAACAGCGAGCACAAACGAGCTCACATGTATTCTGTAAAGTGTATACACCGACACGTGTCAGAGAGAGAGAGAGAGAGAGAGAGAGAGAGAGAGAGAGAGAGAGAGAGAGAGAGAGAGAGAGAGGGGGGGGGGTAGACGAGGAGGAATTTGTGGGGGGGGGGAGGTAGGGGAGGGGAGGGTAACAAGTGACCGGATGACATACTGAATCATTGTGTCTTTTCTGACTTGTGATCGGCGGTTCATTTGTGCACCAGGAGAATGTCTTGTTTTTTTACAGGATTTCACCCAACTTTTTTTTTCTTCTTTCTTTCTCGTCTTATTGTTGTTCTTTATGATTGGGTTGGTTGTTTTTTTTTCTTTTTCTCTCCATTCATCCTTCTCTTACGTATTTCTCTTGACCGGATGTATTGGTTTCTTCTCTCCCCTCCCCCCTTTTCTTATCATCTGCCCTTAGTTTCTTTCTTTCCTTTTTTGTCCTCTCTATTTCCTCCTTCCGCCATCGGTCCTATTAACTTCCCTGCACTACCATCTCATTCTCCTATTTCCTAGCTTTCCTATTCCTTCCTTTTTTTCTCTTCTCTTCCCCTTCTGTTCTTGCCTGCATTCTTTCCTCTTTTTTTTCGCCTCGCCTTTTCCTTCCTTCCCCTTTTCGTTATACTGATATTCCTTCTGTTCTTTCTTCCGTACGTACGTTCCTTGTCCTATTTTTTTCTCCCCTTCTTCAGCCTTCTTTGACCTTCTTTCTCCTCTTTCTTCTCTCTCCTCCCTTATCCTCTTCATTCTATCATTTTCCTCTCTCTCTCTCTCTCTCTCTCTCTCTCTCTCTCTCTCTCTCTCTCTCTCTCTCTCTCTCTCTCTCTCTCTCTCTCTCTCTCTTTCTCTCTCTCTCCTCCATCCCTCTCCCCCTCTCTTACTTTCTTTCTTTCTTTCTTTTTCTTTCCCTGTCTTTCCCTCCCCGCTATGAGCTCAAACACGGTCTCCTCCGACCCAGTGACTCACCTGTGTTGACCTCGGCGTGTCCATCACGTGACACTGAGCTTCATGATAAGAGTTGATGGGAATAGAGCTTTTAGGGGAGGAGGTTGGGGTTGGCCTTTAAGGGTGGGGGTGCGGGGTGGATCTTTTGGGGAGAAAGATGGGTGGAAGATGGGAAGGAAAGGAGAAGGGGGGATGGAGGATAACAGAAGGGGAAAAAAGTGCATTGAAATAGGAACGTGTTTTGCAAGGGTATAACAGTTACGGGAAATGGGCTGGAAAACGGGATAGCATTCTGAAGAAAAGAAATTTGACCAAAGGTTCTGAATTGCAGATGGGGAGGAGAGAGGCTGTGTATAAGGAGAAAATGATTTAGATAGTGTATATAAAAAGGAGTCGATACCATAGAATATTGAAGAAAATGAATTTATAGAAATAAGAATCGGAATTAAAAACGTCACACAATATGAAGAACTAGTTTAAAAAACGGAAAGAGATTGACGTTTTGTAGTGTGTAAAGACAAATACGGGAAGATTTATTAGAGCTGGAGAAAAAAAAGGAAGCTCAGTCATTTAGCCAGTATAGCTGAATGTAACTTGCTAGGTAGGAATTGAGTTCCATTACAGATAAGGCAGAGATAAACGATGTGTGTCGCTGATAAAGATAATAAGGAAAATGAAGAGAAAGACGAGAAGAGAAATATACGTTTTAATTGAAAATGTGAAATTATTTGAGGGCGAGAGGGAGGGGGAGGGGGTAATTACGTCATGAGGCAGAGCTCTGGATTACCTGTTGGTGTATCACAATACCCACAGAATGAGCGGCGCTGGCATTTGGTGAGCTTGCTAAAGGTGTTCGAGATACGAGCCGGTAACGTTGGTAAGCCTGAATTTGCCTAATCGGTGGTCAGATTAAATGTTCTGTATCAGTACTTATCTAGGGAGGGTGATTACATGATAACGGATAGAAAAAGAAGATTGATTGCGTGTGGAAAAATGTGATGATGAGGACGTCAGGCTAGTGTTTCGTGTGCAGTGGTGAGGAGAGGGTCGGTCGCCCTTCCGTTGGTTTTGGTAGGTGGATTTTGCCTTTCATCCTACCTTCCTTTCTCTCCTACCTTCCTTCCTTCCTCCATTCCTTCCTTCCTTCCTTCCTTCCTACCTCCCACCTTCCCTCGCTCCCTTCCTTCCTCCCTTTCCTCCCTTTCCTCCTGCCATCCTATCGTTCAACACCTTGACTTACTGTGTTGTAAATTGGAGATACTCAGTAATTCGTGGAGTGCAGAGGAGCAGTATTAATCAGTGAACGGACATTGTTTGATATCGAAGTGGTCGAGTTCGTTCACCGACACACTTTCAAGCCGCACAGTTCGACCAAACTGATCTAATTAAACTATTAGCAGGAGTACAAATGGCGGCGAAGCCTTCAACCGAAGCGCCATCTTGCGTTCTCGATTGCCCTCACGTCTGTCTGCTTGGTGTGTGGATTCGGCCTCTCGGTATGGCTGTCATTAATCAATGGAATGGACATTTTCCCGTGAAGTAATAAGGCTTCTTGAGCATCCAAGGGTGTGGTAAAGCAACGAGATGAAAAACAGCCATTATTGCGGCGACGAGAGAAAGGTTGGCAGCCATGTAACTGATCGTGGTTTCGATGTTGTTATTCTCTTTTTATCACCGCGAGGAAATATCCTCTTGAGTTGCTGGTCGAAGTCTACGACGTTTTTTCTTGGCAAAAGTCCAAGAAGGCATTTTGCCAAGAGATTTAGTATAACCTAATTGCCGGTGAATTTTGGGATAAATAAACATATCCAACATATCTTTTCTTCTCATAGTAAATCACGTTGGGATAGATAAAACATTCTCAGAAGCGCACACGAAAGATTGTGGATGTTTGATGATACAGGTGTCTGATTTAAATTAATGAGAGATTAACCTGTCGTAGACAATTTGTTTTAAAAAAATAATAATAAAATAGAAAAAAAAATGTAGACTTACTCCGGGAAAGCCACTCATGTTTGAAAGAAGTGAACGCAGAGTGATATGTAAAGTAAACACGAGAAAAGAAAGGCAGGCGAAATATAACGTGGAAATGGTTCGTTTGTTGGAACAGGTGACCGATCGTTCGTTCGACAGACCAGTGGAGAGCGTGACACGGGAGCTGAAGGGGGAGGCCGAAACAAATAACTTCGGCCTTTGGCGTTGGAAAATACTTACGAGGGGAAAATACAAGAGAGATTGAAATATATTCTTGTACAAAAATGAGGGAGACGCCAGAAGAATATCGAGGAAGAAAACAATATAGGAAAAGATAGAAAAGGTAAAAAAATAAGAAAAGCTAAAAAGGGAAAGAAAAGCTTACAATAGGAAGTTGTTAAGCACAATGGAAACGGAACGGTACAAGAGACATGAAAGAAAATCAAACATAAAGGAAGTGAAGAAAGAGAAACTAAACACACAATTCTAAAAACTTAAATTAATCTTGAAGTTGTAAATTAAAAAGCAGCTCGCCATCAAACCAAGTTTTGATTTATGTCAATGAGCTGTAACTGCTTAGGATAAGCAGTTCTTGTACAGCCAGTGTTAAGAAATTTTGGTGACGCATAGAGCCCTAGTTACAGATACAGATGTTTTGTGTAGCAATGAACATTTCCTATGAAACTGTTTAATTATTGCAAATATATTACAGTTAGAGTTGATTTTTGTCGTTGATGATTACTTGATGTTCCGTGTAATTGGTAAATTCTAGGAAATAATTACTACACAAGTTGCAAGTTGGTTTCATTGAGGGCATTGGAACGAAACGAGATAGCTTGAAGGAAAATTACAATTGCGATTGATCTGTGTTATTGTCGTTGTTGCCTTTTGGTTCAGTTCGTGTCATCCGATGGAAGATCCTAAGATTGCCTCCCATGGAATATTCCCTTATCAAGCCTCTGTGCTTAGATTCACCAAGTACGACTTTTGTGGTACCTCCCCCCCCCACACACACACACATGTATTTCTTCCCCTGCATTTGGTTTTATTCAGTAAGAATAACAATGATACAAATGAAAAATAACGGGAAGACTCTATAAACTCTCTAAAGTATTATTCATATATTTCTCTGGGGTTCCGTCACATACTTCTAATAGTGTACAGTATATATTATGTTTCCGGTTACGTGTCTATACCTGCGTGACGACATCTTTTGGAAATTTAATTACTTGCCGAAGTAAAGTGTTTGTGAAAGACTAGTTTTGCCCGCATGTCTCCAAAGGTAGATCGTATTATGTAGTTTGTAGCAAAGTTCCTTCAATTTGTATGGAATAACTTAAGAAAATACACCTCTTCAAGCTCAAACAGACAGGCAATAACATGCTAAGAATTCATTTCAGTAGTATATATATCTTAATCCAACGATTTTTGATCGGAGAACAGCCGTCATTGATCGCCAGGAAATTCTTGTGTGATACCCGAGATTGCTGATAAGGTGAACCTCTGACAGAAAACACGCGATCGTGAGATAAACCGTCAATGTACTGTGATGAAGTGTGTTGTGGTGAAATGGGTTGCGGTTGGAGGTATAGTGGGGGGGGGGGGGGAGACAGGTGAAGAAGAGGGGAAGGGAGAGGAAGAGGGAAAGGGAAAGGAAGAGGAAGAGGGAAAGGGGGAATGGGAAGGGAGAGGATGAAGAGAGGATAAGGAGAGGATGGGGAGAGGGAGAAATAGGGGAGGGGTAGGGAGAGAAAGAGAGAGGGAGGTGTAGAAGGAAAAAGAGAGAGGGAGGGGGTAGAGAGAGAAAGAGAGAGGGAGGGGTAGAGAGAGAAAGAGAGAGGGAGGGGTAGAGAGAAAAAGAGAGAGGGAGGGGTAGAGAGAGAAAGAGAGTGGGAGGGGTAGAGAGAGGAAGAGAGAGGGAGGGGTAGAGAGAGAAAGAGAGAGGGAGGGGTAGAGAGAGAAAGAGAGAGGGAGGGGGGGTAGAGAGAGAAAGAGAGTGGGAGGGGTAGAGAGAGGGAGAGAGAGGGAGGGGTAGAGAGAGAGACTTTTTGACTACTATGGTTGGGAGGGGGGAGGAGGAGGAGGAGGAGGAGGAGGAGGAGGAGGAGGAGGAGGAGGAGGAGGAGGGAGGAGGAGGAGGAGGAGGGGGAGGAGGAGGAGGAGGAGGAGGAGGAGGAAGACAGGAAGGAGTGGGTCGAGGGGGAAGGCATGGGAGAAGTGGCATGGAAGAGAGAGAGAGGGAGAAAGAGAGAAAGAGAAAGAGAGAAAGAGAGAAAGAGAGAAAGAGAGAAAGAGAGAAAGAGAGAAAGAGAGAAAGAGAGAAAGAGAGAAAGAGAGAGAGAGAGAGAGAGAGAGAGAGAGAGAGAGAGAGAGAGAGAGAGAGAGAGAGAGAGAGAGAGAGAGAGAGAGAGAGAGAGAGAGGAGTGTAGAGAGAGAGGGTGGGTAGAGAGAGGAGAGGGAGAGGGAGGGTAGAGGAGAAGAGGAGGAGGGGAAGGGGAGGAGAGGAAAGGGAGAGGAGGAAAGGAGGAGAGGAAGAGGGGAAGGGGAGGAGAGGAGGAGAGGGAAGGGAGAGGAGAGGAGGAGGGGAGGGGGAGGAGAGGAAGAGGGGGAGGGGAGGAGAGGAAGAGAGGGAGGGGAGGAGGAAGGTGGAAGGTGGAAGGTGGAATGGGGAGAGGAGGGAGGTTGAGGGCGAGGGCCTGTACTTGACAGGCTGCATGTGT
>BOPN01000316.1:320000-322500 GCA_017312705.2 Penaeus japonicus | reverse complement strand
CTGTTTTTGTTTTTTTCTTTGAGTGCCCAGATGATGGTTTATTTGTGTGATGGGTACTTGCAGGCTTTTAGTAAAACCCATGATTTTTCTTGTATTATTGGCGATAATGGCAGTAAATGTATGATAATAATAATTATTATGATTTTGATTTTGATTTCTATTATTATGATGATGATGATGATTATTATTAGTTTTAATTTTATTGTTATCATCATTATTAATGTTAGTGTTATTATTATTAGTAGTCGTTGTATTAGTGTTACTATTATTACTAGTGTTGTTAAAGTTATTATTATTATCATTATTATTATTATTATCATTATTATTATTATTATCATTATTATTATTATTATTTTATTATTATTTATATTATTATTATCATTATCATCATCATTATCATTATCATTATCATTATCATTATCTTTATCACTATCACTATCACCATCATTATCTCATTATCATTATCATCGTCATCGTCATTGTCATTGTCATTGTCATTATTATTATTATTATTATTAGTGTTGTTATTTTTATTGTTGTTATTATTTTTATTTATTATTAGTATTATCATTATTATTTTCATTGTGAGTACTGTGGTAATCATGGTTATTATTACTATTATTATTATTATAATATGATTATGATAATGATTATGATTATAATTATGATTATGATTATAATTATGATTACAATCATAATAGTTTTTATTTTTATCCAACTTATTATTATTACTACTATCATTATCATGTACGCACACGCACATCCACATGCATTCACGCACGCACAAGCACGTTACATTTCCACATCCTTGTTCGAACAGGAGAGGTTTTGGAAACGTGCAACATACAGGTTTGACAGCATTAGTTCTCCCGCCATTTTGATAGACGCGCTGCTCTTCGTGGAATGTTGGAAGGCGAGCGAAGAAATGGGGGGGGGGGGGGAGAGGAGATTGGAATGAGGGAGCGGGGAAACGGAGATAGAGGCGTGGGAAGTGATTGAAGAATGAGAGATGGTGAATGAGAAAGATGAGAATGAGGGTTGGAATGATATGTGAAAAAAGGGAGAGGAAGAAGAAAAAGAAGAGGAGGAAGATGATGATGATGATGATGGTTATGGTGGTGGTGATGGTGATGATGATGGTGATGATGATGGAGAAGAAGAAGAAGGAGTTAATAAAGGAAGAGTAACGAAAGAGAAATAACAAAAGTAAGAGAATACTGAATAACGGAATGACTTTCGGCTTTTCAGTTACAGAGTTTGGAATTTTATTTTCAATGTGAATATTTTTTTTTAAATTCATTTCATCGGTGTGTGTCTGTGTGTGTGTGAGTTTGGTCACGTTTGTCCGTGTGCCTATTTTGACGTTATTCTTTCATCTTTTCCTCGTCATTACTGTCTTTGAGTCTTTCCCTTCCTCCTACTCTCCTTCTTTTTCTTCTTATTCCTCTCCATACTCCTGCTGCTGCTCCTCCTCTTCCTTCTCCTGCCGCTGCTGATAGTCCTTCTTCTTCTTGTTCTTCTTGTTCTTCTTGTTCTTGTTCTTCTTCTTCTTGTTCTTGTTCTTCTTCTTGTTCTTCTTCTTGTTCTTCTTCATCTTCTTCTTTTTTCTGCTTCTCATTTTCCTTCTCCTTTTTTTTACTCACTCTCCTTCTCTACCTACTCCTCCTTATATTCCTTTTCCTCTTCCTCCTCGTCCTCCTTCCGCCCTCACCCATCCTCCCTCCTCCCTCTCTCCTCTCTCCTCTCTCCTCTCTCCTCTCTCCTCTCTCCTCCCTCCTCCCTCCTCCCTCCTCCCTCCTCCCTCTTCTCTCCTCCCTCCTCCTCCTCCTCCTCTCTCCTCCCTCCTCCCTCCTCTCTCCTCCCTCCTCCCTCCTCCCTCCTCCCTCCATCCCTCCATCCCTCCATCCCTCCTCCCTCCTCCTTCCATCCCTTCTCCCTCCATTCCTCCTCCCACCATCCCTCCTCCCTCCTCCCTCTTTTCCCCTTTTTCTTCTCTCTTTTTTTTGGTTGTCTTTCCTCCTCCCCCTGAATACCGCGTCGCAGATTTCAGCACGCATTCCCACACCCACTCAAGCCACAAACGTGTCAAGGAAAAGAAGGGGAAGGAAAGGGATAAGAAGAATCACTCACCCCTTTCCTTGTACACCTTCCTTCTTCTCCTTCTCCTTCTCCTCTTTCTCCTTCTTTTTCTTCTCCTCTTTCTGTTCCCCTCCTCCTCCTTCTCCTTCTCTTCCTTCTCCTTCTCCTCTTTCTCATTCTCCTTCTCCTTCTCCTCTTTCTCCTTCTTTTTCTTCTCCTCTTTCTGTTCCCCTCCTCCTCCTTCTCCTCCTTCTCCTTCTCCTTCTCCTTCTCCTTCTCCTTCTCCTCTTTCTCCTTCTCCTTCTCCTCTTTCTCCTTCTCCTTCTCCTCTTTCTCCTTCTCTTCCTTCTCCTTCTCCTTCCCCTTCATCTTCCCCTCTTTCTCCTTCTCCTTCTCCTTCTCCTCTTTCTCCTTCTCCTTA
>BOPN01000316.1:307500-315000 GCA_017312705.2 Penaeus japonicus | reverse complement strand
TTCCCTGCCAAATAGCACTGTCTGATAAGTGCCGATATGATCCGGCGATAAGACGCAGGCCACAGGGCAGGCTAGGTGGCTGCCCTGCGTGCGGTTGGGACGTGGGGGGGGAGGAAAAGGGGGATGGAGGATGATGGAGAGAGACCGAGGAGGAAAAGGTGGATGGAGCATGATTGAGGGAGACCGAGGAGGTAAAGGGGGATGGATAGTGATGGAGGGAGACCGAGGAGGAAAGGGCTGATGGAATGGACTGAGGGAGGGAGAGGTACAAAGAGATGGAAGGCGATAACGGAACCAGGCAGATGGAAGAGAGACCATTGTGACTTCGATGCAGAGATGGAGGGAAATCAATATAGAGCAAAAAGACTTCAGATGAAAACATATCTGTTATCAGTGGTGGATGACTTAATGATAATTTGGTGGCCCTATCTAATCGTATGGATGCTCCATTGCACAGCCACAAACAAATGCTCCGGGTCATCCGAGTGGGGGCAGCAGACTCAAATATTCTTCCTCATACCCATGCCTTTACATATTTAGACTACTCCTCCCTCCAATATCCATCACATCCTCTCTCTTCCCCCTATCTTGTAGTCCACTTTCTATCCCTCTCCCCTCCTTCTCTTCCCCTTTCTTAACTCCCCTTCATCCCTCTCCTGCCCCCTCCTTCTCCCGAAGCCCCGGCCCCAACCTCATTAGGAAACACGTTAGGTCACCACAGGCGTTTCGCGTTGGCCTCTCCGTCTCGCACGTTGTTTTTCTTTATTTTCCTCTAGTCATGTGACTTACTTCTTCGAGTTTGGCTCTTCTTTTTTCCACTCTCTTTTTCTCCCCCTCGTGTCTTCGTCTCTCCTCTCTTCTTCCTTGGTCTTCTCCTGTCTCTCTGTCTCTATCTTTCTCTCTCTCTCTCTTCTCTTTTCTTCTTTCTTTGGTCCTTCCAACCATCCCCTTCCACTTTCTTCCTTCCTTCATTCCCATCGTGCGTCCTGCCCGTTATTGCGCTCTTCCTAATTCCCATTCCAAAGGCCTATCGTCCTTCCACTTGACACATTATATTCCCTTTTCGTTGCGCTATTTTAGCCGTTTCCTCCCCTTATCCCCCCCTCTCTCTTCCCTCCCTCCCTCCCTCCCTCCCTCCTGGGTGCAAGATAACAGCTTACACCTCGCTAAGCTGATCGGACGGGCTGTGCGAGGGGATAAAATGCCCTCTGCTGGAAGCCTTATATCGGCGCCCAGGATTACGTGCCTCAGCTGTAATTGCGTGTGCGTTTGGTGCCGGTCAGGAAAGGGCAAGAGGTGCGTTCGCTCTCTCTCGCTCTCTCTCTCTCTCTCTCTCTCTCTCTCTCTCTCTCTCTCTCTCTCTCTCTCTCTCTCTCTCTCTCTCTCTCTCTATTAATAATATTATTATTATTATGTATATAATAAGATATTAGTAAATAATATTAGTAATATTAAAAATAAATATTAATAATAATAATTATTAAATTAATAATAATAATATATTAATAATAATATTATATGCATGTTATGTATTAATATTAATAATAATAATAAAAATAATAGTAATAATATTAAAAAATATGTCTAACATATAATAAAAATAATAATAATAATAATGTGTATATTAATGTCATGTGTGTGTGTGTGTGTGTGTGTGTGTGTATGCTATTAATATGTGTGTGTACGTAATGACACGTGACGTGACGTAATGACGATGACGTATTGACGTATTGACTATTAATGTGTGTGTATTAATGTGTGTGTATTAATGTACTGTATGTATTAATGTATTAATGGCTCTTTATTATTATGTATAATATGTATGTGTGTGTGTGTGTGTGTATGTGTGTGTATGCATGTGTGTGTATGCATGTGTGTATGTTATGTGTGTGTACTTGTGTATGTGTGTGACAGCCTGTAGCCATGACTTGTGTGTGTGTGTGTGACGTAGCATGTAATGACGTATGACAATGACGTAGTCCTTGTGTGGCTTGTGTATGTAATAATAATAATAATATTATTATTAATATTAATATTAATATTAATATTAATAATATTAATGTGTAATAATATTAATAATATGTATGTAATAATAAACATGTGTGACATGTATGTATTAATAATGTATAATAATAATAATAACTATGTATATATATACATATATATGTATATGTATGTATATGTATACATATGTAATAATATGTATTATGTATGTATTTGTATATGTACATATGTATATTAATAATAATAATAATAATAATATTAATATCATAATATTATGTGTAATAATAATAATAATAATATGTATATGTTTAATATATAATAGAAACATTATTAATAATAATATGTGTATAATATGTGTATGGGTACATATGTATCACATGTATGTCTATGTTTAATAATAATAATACATATATATGTATATAATATTAATAATAATAATAATAATAATAATAATAATAATAATAATAATAATAATATATATATATATATATATATATATTAATATGCATTTTAAAAACTATGTTTAATAATAATTTTATAATAATGTATATCATTTTGTATAATAATTTATCAAAGCAGGCTAATATAATAAATTTAATAATAAATTTCCTCCTCCTCCTCTCCCCTCCTTCCTTTGCTCCTTCCTTCCTCCTCCTTCCTCCTTCGCCTCCTCCTTCCTCCTTCCTGCTTCTCCCTCTCCCCTCTTTCCCTCCTCCCCTCCTTACTCCCTTACTCCCTCCCTCCTTCCCTCCCCTTCCTCCTTCCTCTTCCCTCTTCCCTCCCTAGCCCTTCCCTTCTTCCCTCTTCCCTCCTTCCCTCTTCCACCCCCCCCCCTCCTTCCTCCCTCCCCCTCCCCTTCCTCCTTCCTCCCTTCCTCCACTTCCCCCTGCCCTCCCCTTCCTCCCTTCCTCCCCCTTCCTCCCTTCCTCCCCACCTTCACCTTCCTCCCCCTCCCCCTCCCCCCCACCCTCCCCCTCCCCCTCCCCCCCTCCCCCCCCTCCCTCCCCCCCCCCTCCCTCCCCCTCCCTCCTTCCTCCCTCCTTCCTCCCTCCTTCCCTCCTTCCTCCCTCACTTCTCTCTCCCTTCTTCCCTCCTCCCTCCCTCACTCCTCCCTCCCTCCCTCGTCGTCTTTCCCCTCGTCCGGCCGACGCCAAATAGCAGTACGGGCACCACGGCCATATACAGCAATGCCTCGGGTCTCGCTGTATGTTGTCCATATTTGTACTTATCGCATCTGTTTCCCTTGTATATTTTTTTCTTCTTTGTTTGGATGCGCCCGACCACCTGTTTGAAGAACAATTGGATTTGCCTTTGGCTCGAGATGTGATCAGCTGTTGTGTAACACGTGGGGTAGAAACCCGGCAAGTTGCAAGAAATGGGAAGAGTTGCAGTGAAAATACACGTGATGTTTGGTTTGTCATGTGTCGCTTACATTTTTTTTTCTTTTTTCATCTTGCTTAACTTGGTGCAGGGTGTACAGTGCATGACGTGGAGGAGAGAAGTTGTCTTTTCATGTTTTTTATTATCTTGTAATATTTTCTTCGTGTTCTTTTTGCTTTTTTACTCACATATAACAGAAATTATTTTTTCACTATCATTATACCAATTGCAGGAGTTAATGCTATTTTCATCATTATTAATTTTACATATTGACTCAATCATTAGCTTCATCAGTATCATCATTATTATCATCGTTATTATCATCATTAGCTTCATCAGTATCATCATTATTATCATCGTTATTATCATCATTGTTATCATCATTATCATCATTATTATCATCATTATCACATTATTATCATCATTATCACATTATCATCAGTATCATTATATCATTATCAGTATCATCATTATCATTATAATTTGAATTATCATCATAATTATTACCATCATCATTATATTTTTTTTTTATACAATTAATTATTGATATTGATAGTGATTATTATTGCTTTGATTATTATTATCATGATGCCAATAATGATTGTTATCATTATGTTTATTGTTATTACAATGTTATTATCTTTATAGCATTATCATCATCATCAGTTTGAATATATTTATGATGAATGTGATATTAGTAATGTTTTTATTATTGTGATTATATTCACAATGATTTTGATAATGGTGATTATTATTGATCCTTTATATGATTTTATCAATGTTTTACAAGTGATTGCATTTTTCCTGTTAATGATAAATATTATTAATGTTTTTTTCTTTGGTTATATTAATCTCTATCGATTATATTCATCTCTATCGAAAGCTATCAATTGGCAAATTTACTAAAGCTTTTCCTGGCCCTAACAGTTCGGCATACGACAGAGACCGAATGTCGCCCTATAGATCAGATCACCGTGGCCATTCCACGGCCAGCAATGGTTATTCATCAGGTGAGTTTGGGGGCTGGATGTGGGGAAGGGCTTGGAAGTAAATATTATGTTGGAAAATATGTCTATTTCATCACTTTAGGTAACTTTATTGCCTGTGTGTTTTAATTAAAAGTATTAGGAAACAATCTAGTCACAAAGTCGTTCAGGAATGTATTTTATGTTTTTTTTATTAGTTGATATAGGCCTTCATATATGAAATGTTGGATGAGATTAAAGAGGGGCTATACATGGGGTCATGTTGGTGACATGAAGAGAATCTTGTGACAGGGTTTAGTATCGTCCAACTAACAGTAAAACTTTACTTGATATATCATCTTTATTCATATACTTGGAGTTAAGTGTACATATTGAACAAACTTACTCATTGCAGATAATGGATCCGTTGGGAGTGCTGAAGATGGACCGACCTACGTCCTGGAGCACCTGGCCACCTTCAGAGTGTCTCCAGAGTCAGACCTCGTGTATCCTGCAGACGGGATGCGACGTCTTCTACACATGGAGAAAACCTCAGGAATCTGGACCCAAAAGATGATGTTACGGTTAGACAAGAAATGGGTTTGCATACAGTCACATGAAAATGGGGTGAGTTTTTGATAAGTATAACTTTTCCTCCATTTGTTAGAGTATGCATACTTTGTAGAGGATATTTTAAAACTGTTCACTATATATAAAGTCTGTTTGTATACTTTATGTATGATATTTCTAAAGTTTTACTGTAGATAAAGTCTTGTGTTATATGAATGATTATAATAGATGGAGATAGGTACAACATAGATGCCTTGAAATATGATATTATCTGCCATTTTTTCAATACAGAATATTTAAAAGGCAAAAAAGAAAAATTAAAAATGTTATGAAGGTTATTGGAATTATGATCTAGGATAAAATATGGATATAAATTAATTTATTTAATCCTGCTGGATGAAGTTTCACATCGTTTTTTCATTCGCTTATAAGATAGCCACAGATATACCTGTGTTAGTGTTGATGATTATTTGAAATAGGATATTTATTGGACATGTTTCATTCAGCCAATCATCACCAACCAGTCCTGTGTATCTTTCCTTTCATAAAAAATTGGTGTAGAATAGAATGTCAGTGTCCATAGTTGAACTGCCATGTTTTTTATAATTGTCATAAGCACTGCATTATCTAATTTTTGGTTAACAATAACCATTTATTTAAGACTTAATCACCAAAATAACAATCCAGTATATGATTAGGAAATTGGGTGTTCCTCTGACCTTTTGTTTTGTGCGCATTTGACGATGATAAGATAACACACTAAGGGTACCATAAAGAAAACATCATGGCATAAGATACTCTGTGAACAATAGCAAGAGTATTTTCAAAATCACTAGAAATTGACTGTCCTTACAAATATCATGATAGAACAATTTCTCATTCCCATTGCTAGTATACATAAGTAAATATGTTTATGTGATTTTTTTTTCTTGAGAAATACATTCTAGATGTATCTTATCTTCAAGGAATGATAAAAGATTAAGTTGAAATGTTCTGAGAATTATGATATTAATTCTGCCTCACATCACGTCAAGTCAGTGAATATGAGCTACTTTGGTTGTCTTAGATGATAGATGAAAATTAGAAGTTGCCTTTATCTTCAATTTCACATTTACATCATCAACTCTTGAGAATGGAAAATAACTGTTGTATTTATATTACACTTTTATCAGTTCCTATAGAGTCCATACCATATAATTGATAAGATAACAGAAATATCATTCTGTAAAGAAATTTAATCCAGATTATGAGGTACCAGGAAATACTTCTTCTATGACTTAAAGATAAGATTTAGAAAGTTGTTATGACTGATTAAATGCTTTGTCCTAACATACTATTAAATAAGTCTACTTTGTGAGCATAGAAAGGAATATCCCAACAAAGAGACAGAATGGACTTGAAGTTTAGGATGATAATTATAACTTTTACTTTAATGTTATTATTACTGTATGTGTGTGTTGATTTATTTACTTATTTATTATTGTAGACAGTAGTTATCACCTTCTGTATTACAATCTCTTTGATGCATTTTTAACAATTGTGAGATAATTAATTTTGGTTATAGGTAAGGTTTTATCTCTGTGGGTCCAACTGACAGATAACAGATGATGTGGGTATCTCTCCCATACTCATTAAATTATTTTGTTATAAGGTAGCATTGGCTGCTATGAATAAAGAGTGCTTTCTATGTACAGGATAGTTATATGAATCCATTATACCTCTAGTTAACAGTTAAACAGTCACACAATCAGTACTATTCTTTCTTAATTATATTATTTCATATGTTTGTTTGCAATGTTTATCTTTGCATTTTCTTATCATTTGTATCGATGATATCATTCTGTGATGTCATTCCTGGAAATAAACTCATGGCCTTGCATTGCTTCTTTCTCTTGTAGGACACTGTGGAAAAATTCCCAATGGAGTTAATAAGGGAGCCAACAGCGTTTACAAGCGAAGACCCCAAAGAGCTGTACAACAACATTTTCATCTTCATTGTGGCAGAAGATCCTAAGCGTAACTACCAGAACCCAACAGAAATGCATATTTTCCAGGTATGGGAAAGTATTCTGAGGACAAGTAGTATTAATGACAAACTCTTACCTCAGTTAATGGGAATGAAGAGAAATTTTCAAGGCCTAATAGAGGAATTTAGTCTAAGAATACAGTTTCTTTTAACCCATCTGCTATGGGAGTTTTTGTGAGGTTGAATTGCTTCTGTACTGCATTTTTTCTTTGTTGGAAGTCCAAGTCATTTAGTACATATTATACCAAATGCTAATTTGAATCATTGGTAATATATCATATTTAGACTCATATTTCGTCTATAGTTTTAGAGAAAACATGTGTGCCCTGTATCAGAAAGGTTAAGCCCCTTTACCCTCTTCCTCTGTCATCCTGTTTCATTAAGTATAGGTTTACTCTGTGAGCAATAAGACCAAAATTATCATGGAACTTCCCAGGGAATTCCAAGATCCAGAGATCCTGAGAATCCTGATATCCAAGGAAGTTCATAGGATCTCTTTGGCTCTCATAATCTCTGGTGATCTGACATGAAGTTCCAGATAAGAACAGGCTGTTT
>BOPN01000316.1:295000-302500 GCA_017312705.2 Penaeus japonicus | reverse complement strand
TACCATGATGATGCCGCTTAATCTTCTTATCAATACCATTTATATTATTGCTAGTAATAGCTTTTTGTATTACACAATGTATATCATTTATAACTTAATTCTTGCGTAAACTTTCGCTCGTACATTCGAGCACGTGTGTTAGTGAGAAGCTCTGATTGGAGTATTAATACGGAAATTTGCTAACGCCAAACAGCAGTGGGTGTGGCTCGTGGCCGCGCGCTGGCAAAAATCCGTCACGCGCACCTCAGCCAGTCGAATTTCCGACTGGCACGTCCATTGCTTGAGACATGCGCGACGAAGCGATGCGAAAGGCAGGCTGTGGTCCTTCCTGGTTTTGATTCATTCACACGCAGGCACAGGCACAGGCACAGGCACACCCCACGTGCGCTCGTGAGTGAATGGGCGGCGGAAATGTGAATGGCGGCCGTTGTGATGCCGCCTCCTGCCTTTGCCTGTTTTGGCTCCGTGACTTTGGCTCTGGATCTCATTCGCTTTGGTTGGATTTGCTTTCTGTCTCTTTCTCTCTTGTTCTTCCTTTTTCTGTTACTTTCTCTCTTCCTTTTCTTTTCTCCTTTTCTCTTCTTTCTCTCTCTCTCCCTCTCTCTCTTCTCTCTACTCTCTCCTCTCTCCTCTCTCCTCTCTCCTCTCTCCTCTCTCCTCTCTTCTCTCCTCTCTCTCCTCTCTCTCCTCTCTCTCCTCTCTCTCCTCTCTCTCCTCTCTCTCCTCTCTCTCCTCTCTCTCTCTCTCTCTCTCTCTCTCTCTCTCTCTCTCTCTCTCTCTCTCTCTCTCTCTCTCTCTCTCTCTCTCTCTCTCTCTCTCTCTCTCTCTCTCTCCCTCTCCCCCTCTCCCCCTCTCCCTCCCTCTCCCTCCCTCTCCCTCCCTCTCCCTCTCCCTCTCCCTCTACCTCTCCCTTCCCCCCCCTCTCTCTCTCTCTTCTCTCTCTCTTCTCTCTCTCTCTCTCTCTCTCTCTCTCTCTCTCTCTCTCTCTCTCTCTCTCTCCCCAGTATCTCTCGTTGTAGAGTCCTAGAACCTACTATCACGCCGTGTCCTAGTAGCCCCTAAACAACGGTCTTGGATGCTGTTGGTATTTTTAGATCCCCCTTTCCCTTGAGCACGCTAAATCTCGCCTTATAGGGATAGGCCTTAAGAACGGCTTTGGCTTGACCCAGGGCGAGGTCTCGAGGGAGCGGCAGGAGGCGTTGTTGGGAGCTGCTTCTTGTAGCTTCTTGTAGCTTCTTGCGCCCGCGGGGTCAAGGACGCTGTTGGGGTGGGGTAGGGTTCGGTAGGGGGGTGGGGGGGAGGGGTTGTGGGGCGGGTGGTGAGGCTTCCTTCGTGAAGTTTTCCTGTTTTTTCAGCTCTGACATAATTTTCTTTATGGATTTTGAGGGGGAGATTTCTGTTGTTGTTTTTCTTGTGTGGTTTACCTTAGTTTTCTTTTTTGTTTGTCGTCCTTAAATTCTAGGCGGGAAATAAAGACTAAGATTATTGCTATGGTGAATTATTGAAGCAGAATTTCCTCCTTCTCTCCCTTGTATCTTTCTCTCGCCCTTTTTCAGATCAAACAGTCAAAATACGATATAACATGAGCCCAGTCAATAAAGGGTTTCAATCCAGCCTGTACATCTACCGATTATTCGAAATACAGCATTTAACATGATTTAAATTCCTGTGTGAATCCACACGCGAATGAGAAGTCAAATTCGGATTCAGCAACGATGTCTCCCACAGGGAACAATTTCACACGAATTTATAAATCATTTTACGTGATTTTAATCTTATGACGGCAAGAGGGAACGGGTAAGTGTGAGTGAGTATTCACGGTCTTCACTGTGGAATTATTCACACTCCTTCGAAGTCGCTCTCCTGCTTAGAAGTCGGTGAATTCGCGTCTTTCTTAGGGTCGGTTTGCCTCACGTGAAGATGATTTTATCTTTCTTTAGGTCGGTTTGCCCCGAGCTTAGGTCGGAGATGATGTCTTCGGCTGATGACTTGGCTTCTGGGGTCGAGCCTTATCTCTAGCCCTGAAGAATGTCCCACGTGCATTTCCATCATGTGCAGCGGTTTTAATCTCTTGCAATATGGGCTTAATGAATGCCTAGCAATAGATACTTGATTAAATGATTGTATGGTTATATTTTAGGAGCATGTTGAATAAAGTTCCTATTCATTATTTTGTATCTGTTGCTTTTAAATTTATTCAAAACGAAAAAAAAATACTTTATTTGGTTTAAACAACAAACAGTTAAGCGCTCTCTCTCTATCTATCTATCTATCTATCTATCTATCTGTATCTCTATCTGTATCTCTCTCTCGCTCTCTCGCTCTCTCTCTCTTTTTCTCATTAAAACAGACCTGGTCACGAATGAGAACTCAGCCTCTCTATCTCTGTCTCTCTCCCTGTCTCTTTTCTTTTCTTTCTTTTCTCTTTCTTCTTTCTTCCTTTTCTTTTTCCTTTCCTCCATTTTCTTTCCTTGGTCGCGAATTAATACTTTGAGTCTATAGACAGTGCATATTGATCAACGTTATCAATTTACTGAATAGAGACACTGTGACCGAGCCGTTTGCCTCTTGACGTAATGTGCAAAATTGCGTTCGAATTCCTCTTAAAGTGTTTATCCCTGTTATAGGGTCATGTGGAACTGTGATTTCGACGGGGAGCAGCCGTCTTTAAGCCGAATTTTTTTTGTTATATATTGTACTGTGTAATGTGATCTATTTAAAAAAGAGAATATGTGTTTTATCTATCCATGCATCCATACATATTGTGTGCGTTAATCCGTGTGTGTGTTTGAATTCCTGCTTTAGTGGATTTATCTACCGTCATGTCTTTTTTTCCCTCTGCTTGCATTTCTATGAGTTCGGTCTTCCTCCCCCCCTTCTTCCTCTCTCCCTCCCCCCCTTCCTCGCGGTCTGTCGCCCATTGTCGGTAGTCATCGCGCTGGAATTCGGCCAAGAGGGAGTCTGTCTGTCGGCCGACCCTGATTCTTACCGGAAAAATGACGTGACTGAACGAGCGAGCGAACCGAGTAACGAACGCATGCACGATTCGGACACACGCAAACTCCCTGGCGCGCGCACATAAAAGAAAGCTGGGGGGATGGGTGGGGGAGGGGGTGCTATGGGGTGGGGGATGGGGAGGACGGTGTTTTTTCCATCGCTTTAGGTGCTTCCTGGTTGATGCTTTTTTTCATTTGAATTTGTGATTCGCATTTGATATCATGCTTATGAAAGAATGGAGTGATTTATAATTTAGTTGAAAGAGAACAAGGAGAGAAAGTCAGTATATGTGCGCACCAGCAACTAGATCATGGCTCTCATTCTCTTGAAATAGAAGAAAATCTACAGATACAAGAAAATTTAATTTAAAAAAATAGCCACGCCAAAAACTATAGATAATGGATTACGTGATTATGAAGTAATAATAAATATAATAATGATAATAATAATACGACAAATAAATATTGAAATTTGAAAAAAAAAAAATCGACAAGATCAGATCCAAGCTTCTCCCTCCGTCAAACTAACGGGAAACAGGTGTAACGGCGCGCAGGTGCAAAGATTATCCGTCGGGTGCGAGCGGACGTACGCTCGCTCTCGGGACGGACAGGTGCGCGGCCGGATGCCTCGAGCGGACGAAACGCAGGCAGGAAGTCGGAGGGGTGGGGGGGGGGGGGGTTTTGGCGACGTTGAGAGGACCTGTATTTGTTTAGGGGGGGGGGTCCTCCTACTTCTCTCCTCCCCCTTACCATTCTACCTCGCCTCTCCCCTTCCCTTTCCCCTCTCCTCTCACCTCTTCATCACCTCTCATTCCTCTCTCACCTCCACCTTTCACCTCCCCCTCTCGCTTCCCTCTCCCGCCTCCCTCTCTCGCCTCCCTCTCTCGCCTCCCTCTCTCGCCTCCCTCTCCCTCTCCCTCTCCCTCTGCCTCTGCCTCTCCCTCTCGCCTCTCCCTCTCACGCCCCCCTCTCACTTCCCTCTCCTCTTCCAGTAGTGGAAGTGATATGGACAGGAGGTGAAGAAGTACAATGAATAGATGGAAAATAATTGACAGGAGAAGAATGAACAAAAAGGCAGAGGCAAAGAAGTAAAGAAAGATTATAAATCGAACAGAGGATAAAGGGGGGGGGGGAGGCGAAGAAGCAGATAAGGTGAGGTAGGGGGTAGGGAGAAGGGGGGAGAGGGAAGGGTAGGTGATTTGGTGGGAAGTGAAGAGTGAAGGGAGGGAGGGAGGGGGGGAGGGAGGGAAGGAGAGGGAAGGGGGAAAGGGGGAGGGAGGAAGGGGGGAGGGAGGGAGGGAGGGAGGGAGGGAGGGAGAGGGAAGGGGGAAGGGGGGAGTAAGGAAGGAAGGAAGGGAGGGGAGGAGTAGGAAGAGGAGGAGGAAGAGGGCGTTAGGGCGTGGAGGCTTGTGGCATCCAGTGTATTCCGGGCTCCAGGACAGTTCACAGCCAGCGAGCGAGCCGAGTGAACGCGAGGGGCCTGTGTGTCTGTGTGTATCTTGCCGGCATTGTGAACCGCGGTGTCAGTGTGTCTGTCTGTCCGTCTGTCTTCTGTGTCTTTTGTGGCCGGCGTTGAAGGTTGAATTTTATGTTCTTGTTTTTTTTTTTTAGTGTGTGTTATGAGGCGTTTGATTTCGATATTTCTCTCCGAGCGAATCATTTTGGAAGAGAAAGAGAAGAAAAGACACAAACAAGCTGTATATTTAGGGGATAAGTGTGATGTTTCTTCAACTTGTGTAGAAAACGGAGGAAAGACCAAAGGAAAGATTGAAGTCAAACACCAAGAAGAAGTAAGAAAAGTGATGAAGAGGTGATGTGCTGTTTACTCAGAGGGTGTGGATGAAGGATGGGGGGGAGGGGGTTGTAACCTTGGCCTTGGAGAGGTGCTAGGGGGGGGGGGGGGCGTTGCAGTGGAGGAGGACGTTGCAAGGGAGGAGGAGGAGGATCGGGGAAGAGGGTATGGGGTTACAGGGGAGGAGGAGGGGAGGTAGGGTATTGGATTGCAATGCAGGAGGAGGAGGAGGAGGAGGAGGCGGGGTACGGTGTGAGGTCGCAATGGAGGAGGAGGTGGAGTGTGGGAAGAGGGTATGGGCTTGCAAGGGAGGAGGAGGGGGAGGGGGAGGGGGATAGAGTATGGTGTTGCAGGAGGAGAAAGAAGGAGAAGAAGAAGAAGAAGAGAAAAAAAGGAGGAGGAGGAGGAGGAGGAGGATGAGGAGGAGGAGGGGGGGGATGAGGGGGGGAGGGAGAGAGAGATAAGGGGTACCGAGTGGCGTCCAGATTCGCCCGCGGTGTCTCTTGATATGGAGGTTATTAGTCCCGGGCATTTAAACCCGGCGCGTTGTTGTTACTACGTGGTGTTGTTCCCGCGTTTTTATTTTTGTTTTGTTTTTGCATATTTTTTCCTCTTCTTTTGTTGATATTTTTTTTTCGTTCTCCGTCTCTTTTGCTTCCTTTATCTTCCCGGTTTGTCCGAGTTATCCGCTTTTCTCTTTCCTTTTCCCTACCCTAATTTTTAAAAACTTTTATTGATAACGGACAAAAGTACCAAACAAAACAAGATATTGAAGATAAAGTGAAATAAAAGAAAATAATGAAACGATAAAATACTGTTAGATCAATAGTTGAATAAAGAACGGCCATTGACTCGCATTGCATTGAAGGAGGACGACGTACCGGACTCTTGGAGGCTGGACTAGAAATATTCTTCCCTCCCCCCCTTCCTCCTCCTCCTCCTCCTCCTCCTCCTTCCCCCTTAGGTGCTGCTGACCGCTCATCCTGCTGCTGGGCGACGCTACACCTCCTGCTTCTGCTCGGTCAGGGTTAGGAGTAGAAGAAGGTGGAGGAAGAGGAGGAGGAAGAGGAAGAGGAAGAGGAAGAGGAAGAGGAAGAGGAAGAAGAAAAGGAAGAAGAAGAAAGGGGGGGGGTGACTTTGCGCAGTTGATTTAAATGAGATTTTCGCAGCGTAGCGAGAGGGCCGTCGGATGTGGTAGATATATAAAGATAATTATAAAGTAGCAGATTAATTGTTCGTAATAAAGTAGATTCTAACAGTTATAATGATAATAGTAAAAATGATAATGATAATGATCAATCATAATTATAACCATGAAGTACATGTCACAAGAGGCGGATAAGCTAAAAAAAACATATCGGAAGAGTCAAGAACCACGAGCCAATGACGGACATTCCAAGCATCGATCGGTGACTATAGCAGCGAGTGGTGGGAAGATAGTGATGAGTGGTAGGAAATATGCATTGCATCTTTAACGGTACACATGGTAGATAGTGATGCGTAGAGGGCAGGCAGGCAACGGCAGTCTCGGTATTACTGTTGACTCTGTTGCAGCTGCTTCTCTCTACCGTTGCGATGTTCGTGTGAGATCTGAACGGAGAAGACCCTCTGTCGTCTCCTTCCCCCCCCCCTCTCCTCCTTCCTCCCTCCCTCCCTCCCTCCCTCCCTCCCTCCATTTATCCGTACATCCATACATCCATACATTTAGACATCCATACATCCATTTATCCGTTCAGTCTCCGATGTTGAGTTACTACGACCTCCTTAAGTTAATACAAGCATATTAGTAATAGTTTTCATTATTAATTTCATTAATTGACGTAGGTGTCGATTGAATCATGTAATCAAACGGACGCAATTTTATGACGGAGCCTTTACGAGCAGCGAATGGTGTCTCAAGCGTGGGAGAAGCGCAGCGTCGTAGTCTCTGCTCCTCCCTGGTCCTCCTTCTTCTCCTTCTTCTCCTTCTTCTTCTTCTTCTTCTTCTTCTTCTTCTTCTTCTTCTTCTTCTTCTCCTTCTTCTTCTTCTTCTTCTTCTTCTTCTTCTTCTTCTTCTTCTTCTTCTTCTTCTTCTTCTTCTTCTTCTTCTTCTTCTTCTTCTTCTTCTCCTTCTCTCCCTCCTCCTCCTCCTCCTCCTCCTCCTACTTTCCTCCTACTTTCCTCCTCCTCTCCTCCTCCTCTCCTCCTCCTCTCCTCCTCCTCTCCTCCTCCTCCTCCTCCTCCTCCTCCTCCTCCTCCTCCTCCTCCTCCTCCTCCTCCTCCTCCTCCTCCTCCTCCTCCTCCTCTCCTCTCCTCCCCTCCCCTCCTCCTCCCCCCCTCCTCCTCTTGAGCTTCTACGCCGGATGTTTGTTGTGGTGTGGCGGCGAGATGATGGGATTGTGGGGTGTAGGAGAGGGTTGAGGGAGGTGGGTGGGTTTTGGTGGGTGGGTGGGTGGGTGGGTGGATTTTGGTTGGTTGGTTGGTTAGTTGGGAGAGGTGAAGGGGAGAGTAGGTAGGGAGGTAGAGGGGAACGAGGGTGGGTTGGTTGGTTGGTTGAGGGAGGTGAAGGGAAGGGGAGGGAGGTAGGGAGGTAGAGGGGAGGGTTGAGAGGTGAAGGGGAGGGGGTGGAGGGGAGGGAGGGAGGGGGTGGATGGGTGGTTATTAGTGTGTGTGAGAAGGAGAGGGATTAGGTGTGTTGCCTTATGCTGGTGGACTTGTGCTGGAGTCGCAGTG
>BOPN01000316.1:252500-262500 GCA_017312705.2 Penaeus japonicus | reverse complement strand
GAGGGAGAATTGTGTAGAGAAGCTTCTCTCTCTTTTTCTTCAGATTCCAGGTAACAGTAACATGACCAAGTTTACCTTGATGTCTTCGAGCTAACTGTCAAGCAAGAACTTGTGCGAAATGTCAGTTCTCTTGTTTTTTTTCCTCTTCTCTGAGCAACTAAATCATGCCCAAAGGAGAGACGTGTAGCCTCTGGATCATGGAATGCATGTACTGTGAATGTCATTGTACAGTTCGCTAAAGAAAGAAAAAAAAAATTGTATATTGAAATGTGAAGGAATTAAGAGTTGTTCCTGAACAGCAACGTGACTGTTACTTGCCTGTGTAATTTCAGTCAGGTGTGATGATTTTGCTGTATATAGATTTCATTCTCTTTGTTCTCTCTTTGATAGCATTTGGTAGCACCTCTGCGCAGTTAAGGCACAGCTCTCTTATTAAACGGAGTGGTTTTCTAGTTAACAGAGCGTAGGATTGGCTCGAATAGAAGGGGAGGGTTCTAATTAGTGAAGGCTGGCGGCCACGAGAAAGTAGATGTTCGGTAGAAAGTAGCGTCTAAGTCTTTTTTTAAGATCGAGCCGGCATTTACAGAAAGCATGTAAACAGGCCTAGCGAGGTGTGGCTATCAAAAGCTCCTTTACGTGAAAGTTTCCTTTAGAAATTGAAGGAGACAGAGAGGAGGGTGTATGAGAATGGGTTAGATGGGGGAAACAATTGCTGTGGAAGCATTGAATGTGTTTCCTATTGTACGTGGGAGCGAGCGAACCATGTGAGAGGTAATTTAGTTAAAGCTGGACTTTATATAGGGAGGGTACTGTGTGACTGGGAATTTCGTTTACTTTTAACATAGAATTGGGGACTTTTTCATAGGGAAGGCACTGCGTAATAGGGATTTCAGTGTACCTTGAACATTTAAGGGGAATTTTTCTTGGGGAGGGAAGGACATGGAGGGAAAGGTAGGATATGTGGCTTAGGGATAGTTAAGGTCTGTTGCTGGTGAATGAACGCACTAGGAAGTACATTCTGGGATTAGTGTTAATGAAAAAAAAAAAAATACATACATATATATATATATATATATATATATATATATATATATATATATATATATATATATTGGAGAGTAATTCTACACTGTTTATGTTAGGCTTTATTTTGTTATTTTGTATTTCGCATTGGGTATCGTAAGTTATTTGCGTCGTTTCCTGCTTAACCCCAAATATAGCTTTTGAGTAATGGGACGTTCGAAGAGGCGAAGAAGTGACAGCATCATCTATAGGTAGGTTTTGGAAGTGAATGGGGCTCAAGATGATAACACTACCGATGTCGTGGGTACTTTATAATAAGATTTTCCCAATTTCTAATTTTAGTGTTTCAGTTTACACACGCACCTCACACACACACACACACACACACACACACATATATATATATATATTATATATATATATTATATATATTATATATATAAATATATATATTATATATATATAAATATATATATAAATATATATATATATTATATATATATAAATGTGTGTGTGTGTGTGTGTGTGTGTGTGTGTGTGTGTGTGTGTGTGTGTGTGTGTGTGTGTGTGTGTGTGTGTGTGTGTGTGCCTATGATTTTTTTTATCGAAAATTATGGTGTATAATGAAGGCCCACGACAGAACGAAATATTTCCTGAGGCATCTCCAGGAGCCATTAGGAATATGGATGAAGACACTAGGCCAACAAAAACAAAAACAACGGTAACGAGATAGGTTAGGAGGGCATGTTGTTGACTCTCGGTTCACCTGTTGTGCGCCGTGTTCCACTTGCCCGCTGATGACCATGAGAAAATAAATAAGAGCGTTCCTCTTGCGCCACTGGTGGGGTGGTGGGTCATGGGGAGGGGTTCCACACATGGGAAAGGAAATACATGATTAATTGTGGGAGGTACGAGAAGAAAGCGGTAAAGAGATGAAGTGAAACTGCGTGACAAATGAAATGCAAATAGTAGGTAACCCGCTTAGACAAATTAAATTGGTTAAGTCTGTTTAGACAGTTAAACAGGCTTGCCAATTATTTCCATCGGTATTTATGCTTAGTGCATAATTTTCCTTTGTCTTCCAAACAGTGCTTTATTTTTTCGACATTCATTTAATTGCTATCAGTTATTTGTGTAAATAACTGTGTATACCCATTGTTCTCATTCTCTTTCGTTGTTTTCATTAAGTTTTCGTTCCAGTGGCTATTTCCATACTTATTTCGACCACTACGTCAACTTATTTTTCCTTCCTCTTCTTGCCAGTCGTATTACGTTCCCGCAGTGCCACATCCATTAACCCCCCTCCTCTCCTCTTCCCGCAGCGGACAGCGAAGTGCGCGGCGAGGCACGTGGGCCAAGGTCCGAGAGGTCGAGCGTGAGCCACAATGACGACGTCTCGAGCACCAGCAGCGAGAAGTACGAGCGGGACGTGGCCATCCTCAACTCCTGCTTCGACGACATCGAGCGCTTTATCGCCCGGCTCCAGCACACCGCCGCCGCCACGAGGGAGCTCGAGCGCCGCAGGAGGTGAGGAAGAGGGCGGGGAAGTTCGAACGGAAAGGTTGGGACAGGGGCAAGGGCAAGGGCAGGGCCAAGGGCAGGGGCAAGTAGAACAATTAATCATTCTTAGTAAAAGGTCCGCGTCGCCGATACTAACGAAATAGATATCAATGAATTACTTGTGATATGTGTATGGGGTTGGGTAATTGTGTAATATATTGTGTGACTCTTTGTATTATTTTCGTGTTTGCTCTGGAATTTCCTTGGTAAACGAGGTTAGAATATGTACTTTAGAGCAAGGAGAGGACAGGGCCTAGGAGTGCAGTAAAATGTAACAGAGAATAGGGATAGAAGACGGAAGAGAAGTGGAGATAATGAACAGTAAAATAGAATTAGGTAGAGAGATAGGAAAAGAGGGGAGATAGGGAGGAGAGAAGAGTATGTAAGAGTAAAAGAGCATGAATTGAATGGAGAGAGAAACAAATGCAGAGATAGACACTGTTACACTTTGTTACATAAATTTCACTTAAAACCTGTATTAATTCATATTTAGCTCTGCTAAGGAGGTTGTTTTTTTTGCATGTATTTGTTGGTTTGTCAGCAGGATTATGTAAAAAGTTACTTTTTGATTGTGACAAAGTTTTATGATTGGCAAGTCTGTGGCTAAAAGCCAATTTATTAGATTTTGTTTTATCTTGATCAGTGTTTGGATTAGGGCAGAAATTAAACAATTCTTCACCACTGTGAACCCTGGGTCCCCTTCTGCTAAGAAATTTAATTTTTTCAAAGTTTGGGGTTGAATTGAGTATTTTGAAATTGAGTTTATTAATTTATCACTCATCACTCCAGATGGAATGAAATATTTGTGTAGCTAGCCCTTGGTCCAGGGACCAGTTGACTTGATTTTGGTGGTGACTTAGATCCAGGATGAATGTAAAAGCTTCTACACCATTTCAAGATTAGGACTTTTGGGCTTTGGTGGAGGATTGTACTCTTTGATGAGTGCCTTTAGGTTGTATATAATACAATTTCATGTATGATATAAATTTATAGATTTATGGTAACACTTTATCGTGTTTCATTTTCATGAGTTATAATAGGTTGTCTTATTTGATCACACAGTGATGGCATTTGAGTTGTTTTAACTCTCTTTCCTGAATAGCATTGCTGACTCATTCATCTCTAGTCAGATAAGTAACAAGAAAGTTGGATTCCAGGTCCCGAAAGTCCAAGAAGAAAGACATTGGTGATGGCCTGCTGTCAATGCGTGCTAAGCCACCTCCAGAGAGGGAGTTTGTTGACATTTTCCAAAAATTCAAGCTGTCATTTAACTTATTGGTGAGTTAATGTCATGCCAAAAGAAGCACATCTTTTATACAGATATTATTCAATTTATTTTACTTATTTATTATTTTTTAATAATATGTGATATTGACAGTAAAGGTTAGGTGTATATGTCACTATTTAATGAGAGGTGAATAATACAATACAATTTTTTGCCTGAGTTTTTTAAGATGAGAAATACTACTTGTATGTACATGTTAGTTTGCACCTGATTGACGTTGACTTGATCTCTCCACAGGCAAAGCTGAAGTCCCACATTCATGACCCTAATGCTCCAGAGCTTGTACATTTCTTGTTCACTCCATTGGCACTTATTGTTGATGCTTCACGTGACTCAAACTACGGGCCAAACCTGCCTGCCAAGGTGATTATGTTGCTAAGCTGCATGAATTGCTAAAGACTGGTTATGAATGAAAAACATTCAAGAAATTGGTAGATTAGAAAATGCTTCTTTTTATATTATTAATAATGTACAGATATGCTTTTTTATGTAAAGGGATGGATACAAACAGCAAAGGCATTGTAACCCAACCAAAACTCCACTCTCAGGTCTTGTCTCCCCTGCTGACTGCTGATGCTATTGACCTCCTCACCAACTGCCTCACATCACGAGAGACAGAGCTATGGCAGAACTTGGGAGAAGCTTGGTGCGTCCCTCGCAGCATGTGGAAGTACAATGTTCCGCCCTACCAGCCAGGTGAGTAGTTGTGAATTTCCAACAGCTTAAAGATAAATAGTTGTAATTCTTTTTTTCTTTCTTATAGAAAAAATACTTAATATTTTAAAAAAAGGAAATAAGGATATATCTACAAGATATTTATACTGCATGTGAATAGTGATCATAACTAGTTTTTATGCATGTAAGAAAGTGAAGGTAATTTTTAATTCCATCATGTACTCTCTCTCCACCAGTATTTTCAAGTGGCTGGGCACCTGAACTCTCAGAGAGTGAGCGGCACTCAGAGGTGGTTTCAGAAGGCAAAAGAATTAGAGAGGTATGTATGGTGGGCTTCTTGATTTGATTGTTAATCTTGTTTGTTATTATGTTATTATTATGATGTTACTTTTCAATTTCCCACACATTGTGGAAGGATGATTTTAAGTTTTCAAGAGAATGTAGACACATATTCTAGATTTGGACAAAATACTGTATTGTAAGTCTTTCTGTTATTTGCATGCAAGGACAAGGATGCAGGAAGTGTAAGTCCATGTTATTTTAATTTGCAGTGATGCATATCTGGAGATTTATGTTCCATAACTATTTTTTTATTATTTGAAATTATTATGCAGGGGGTTATTTTGTTGTAACCTTTTTAGAATCACAATATTTATTTACTTATTATGTGAACTTATATATTGTTTTATTAGTTGTAGTATCTTCAACTACCTGTATATGGTTAATATAATGATAATTGAAAAATAGCGAGCAAGGAAGGAGCACCATATGTAGTTTTGATAACAACCATTTGACCTAAATATAGAAATCGGCAGTTCTCCAGCTGTAGGCAGAGGCATAGATCACAAAGTAACTGGAGCACTTACACTTACAGCTGATGTACAGTTTTAAAGATATTAATGGTAGTGTATCATATATAACTGTATATATCATGCCTGCTAAAAGATTGTGTCATGAGAGTATATGACAAAATGAAAAATTACTATTACAATAGTAGGTGTAGGATAGATATTGCCAAAACTTTAAATATTTGTTTCTTGATGATAGTTCAATAATTGATAATACAGAGTTACAGCCAAGGTCATGAGAGTATATTTTGTATATAAATGTTGCAGGTTCGTCCGCGCAGTGAAGAGTATGGCAGTGACTTCTATGATTCTGACCGACGGGAAGCATCACCCCCACCTCCTGGTCGCTACTATGGACGTGACGAGAGGTGGGTGTCAAAGAAGTTGCCATTATATTTGTTGCATACCTTGAAAAATGAGTATGTGATCCTAAGATTCTATATTATTTTAAGTTTAACCCTCTCTGAACGGGTGGTACAGTACTGTACCACGCATTCAAAAGCCCAGTGGCCGGGCGGCACAGTATTGTGCCAGCCATTTAATTGATTTAGGCCTAATAATTCGAACGCCCCGGCATTGGGACATTCAAGGCTGGAATGCCCCCGTCGTAAGTGAGTTAAGGGTCAAGTTTAATATGATAAGTGATCTTTCAGGCCACGGTCAATGACTCCACCATCAGAATATCCTCAAGCAGGAAGAAGTGACATCTCACAGGACTCCATGGATCAGCCTACTTTTGAGAAGCACCAACGGCAGTGGCTCAAGGACCTCAAGTCTCGCGGAGCTAAGATTGTACAAGTGACATATCCACGCACTGCCAATAATGACAAAGAGCTTACAGTTGTTCGTGGCGAGTATTTGGAGGTAAGTGCTGTTGGAAACAGTTCTTTGCTCGTGACAGTGTAAATACTTTCGATGCATTTGGTAGATATATTCAAAGCTATGTTTAAAAATCTGAACCACATTTTTTTAACCAAGGTGCTGGATGACAGTCGCAAGTGGTGGAAGGCAATAAATGCACGAGGACAAGTTGCCCATGTTCCACACACAATAGTGACCCCATATGCCGCTGACCAGGTGAGGAGGAGAATTATTTTTGTGTTGCTTTTAATTGATTGCTTGTCTTACATTGTTTTGTCCTATTCCTTTCTTAAAGGCAGAACGTAATAGATTTGAAGATTTATTAATAATTAATCAACCAACAGGATGGTAAGGAAGATTACCGTGCTGATGCTCGACGGAATGCCCCACCTCCCGTCTGGAATGAGCGACAGGGCAAGAAAGGTGAATTTCGGTATTTCTAGTTCCCAGCCTGTTACCTGTGGTGCTGGTACTGGTGGTTCACGACCTCTTTTAAGATGCCTCAATCCTCCACTTGTGGTTGCAGTAGGATGATATGACATGTGGGAAGATTGATGAGAGCAGTTATGCAGTGATTCATTTACAACAACTTTGTGTAGAGCAAAAATTTGTATTGAGTGTTGTTTGTAAAGTTAAGAGATCTTCCAAATGTTAGCTGAAGGTGCTACAACACATGGTATGCTAAATTTTAAGGCAGTAAGGTACTGTAAGAGATCGTGAACCAGCAGTAGGTAGCTCTGAAGGGGAGCATTGTGAATGTCTCCATGTGGGCGTCTGTGTGTGTACGTGACATTTCTCCACTGTGCACTGTCTTAATTCATGATACACGCTTAAGTACGTAGGCTATATACTTTAGAAATCTTCTATTTGTAATATTTTTCTCATAAATGTTATAATGGTGAACACTAAATTATTATTCATGTGCATAGCTATTGATTATCAGCAGATTCTTGAAATAGTGGACAGAATTTTTATTTCTTGCAGTTATTTAGTATTCACCTTACAGAGTGTATGATTTAGCAGGTAATGATTGTGAAAAAATTCAAAGTTATACTGTTGAATTGTCACTAAGGAAAGTATTCCACTTAAAGGGAACAATTTTTTGCTAGTTAAATCATTCACAAGTTTATATGTACCTTTGTTCTATCAATGTAATTATATTCATTTTACTTATAGTTGGAAATGTAACAGTTAAAGTTTAGCTTGAATGAATGAGATAATTTCCTCCCTAAGGAATGTACAAGGTAAATAACTTAGTTGAAAATAGATTTATTGTTTGTTATTGCTTGAGTTATGCCACAACACAGTATGAGTTGTGTATAGACTGTGTCTTTTGTGGTATATTTGTTATTTACTATATTCTATCATCATATATGAATTTATATTTTCTGATATGTATATTAGCCTGATTACATTAAATCCTGTGGACCCTTCAGACTAACATTACCATCATAGCTGTTTAATCTGAGTGTACAGAATTCATTTGCATATTTTAAAGCTTCACTTAATGATGAATGATTGTATGTAGTGAAGCAGACATTCAATGCCTTAGTGTTTTAGTTGATATATAACCTAATTTTGTGTTCATTATCCAAGTTCAGCAAAGCCCTTATTTGCTCACCATTGCCTGACTGCCACTGCTCACATAGTTATTCTTTATTTAAGACTGCTGGTACTGTAGTGCTGTAGGATATATGTGGGTTGATAATGTTACTGATGTGGACTTGTGTAAGTTTGACCTTTCTGACAGTATAGTATCAGAAAATTTATTCAAGAGTTACATAAGTCATTGGCAAATATGTATTACGGCTTGTGATGACCTGCCTTGAAATATCTAGAATGCCCTACTTCCTCTCACATGTTGAGAAAGATGGTATTGAATTTCAATGTAACTCCCATGTGTTTTCTGATACTTTGATACAGAAGAAAGTATCCAACTTTTGGAAAGAAGAAAACGATGACTTGTGTGAGACTGTTATGTACTGGCCCATCTTGTGGCACTATAGACTCTCTCTGCTTGAGGATTCTTTCTGGTATTTAACTCTAATTTCTTTTTTCTTAGTTCTGCTTTAGCATGACAAGACTAGCTTTTGTACGCTTTACATTACATACATTGTAATCGTAAAGTTTAGCAATGGATAAGATAATCAAAGACTGATTTTAACAGTACTGCTTACGAAATCTAGCCTTGCTCTATTACTTTAGAGCCTTACATCATCCAGTGGTGAGTGGACTACTAGACTCCAGGTAATGTACGCTTCAGTCAGGGTTTCAGAAGAATGTGGGTTCCCATTTATTTTGGAGAGCTTATGTGTGGCATTCTACAAGATGTCTTTTTTAATTATTATTATTATTATTATTATTTTTAGCATTGAACTGTAGAGCAGTTCTGTAAAAGTATAAGAATAGGTTTGTAAATATAAGCTGCTTTACCCTTTTTTTTATCACAAGAGTTTGGGATGCCATGATCCTGAAGCTGTAGGTAACCTGGTTGGGACGAGACATTAATTGCATGCATGGTGGAGGGTTTTAGTGGACGGCTCTGTTGACTCCTGTGATGATGAGATAGGCTGAGGATAGCTCTGGGATTGACTCATTCTGGGTCTTGAACATGACCAAGACTCACATGGAACTCATACCCAAGGCTCATATCAAGCCATCATATCATCTTTCATGGCTTCAACTGACTAACTCATTATGTATGAAATAGACACCACTGCCTTCCGTTTTCAATAATGGGGACGACAACTCCATACTGACTCATGACCAAATTTTGACGGGTCTCCTTGGACGTACTGTCATCTTAAAAGTGATGGGCTAAAAAAAAGAATAAGTTTGATAAGATAAAACAAAAAACTGACAGAAGCATGCTAAATTTAAGAGACAGTGACAATACAAGACAATAATCTCATACAACTTCTTTTTTTCCTTTGAAAACAAACCAGACTATGTGCTTAGGATGCACGCAATCAAATTTGTTGTATGTCTTAAGTTTTTATTTTAACTTTTATTACTTTTTTTTCCTCCTTTACTGTATGAAAACCAAAAATATCAGTTGACAAGATTTACTGTGAAATCAGATTCCTGACATTTGTAAAGAATTTCATGTACATTTGTAACATAAGAATTCTTATTTTTCAGTAAAATAGTAGATGGTTGTGGCAAATGAATCTTACATTATATAAAATGTAATATCGAGATTAAGATGAATAAACCAATGAGAAAATATGTACTTTATTTGGTATTTTGTGATTTTCCTTAAATACCCGTGATGTGCCATATTGTCAACAGAGCCCAAAACATACTTTGCACCCATGCACAAATGCCTTCGAGGCAATTCAGTTTTTTCCTTTGTTTCCTGTTGATGGATGGGAGGGTGTGTGGGTGGATCATTCTGTTACAGCAAGACCCAGTTTCCTGCAGCGACATGTATCTGTTAGGTAAGTAATTGTTTGATGTACTATTATCCTTCCATCACCAAGTTATTGCTGAGTTATGTTCTTTAATGTTAAAACATATGGATCGAGATACCAGTTTATATCTGTTAACAAGATATTTTGGCTTGAATTTAGATTTACATGAACTTTTTTTACAATAGTGTCAGAAGATCCTCATCATTTTGGGTATCCCTTTCTGTAGCAAGGTCTAGGTATACTGTAGATTATATCTGGAGAAACAAAAATATATTTCATATAATTTTTGAAAGAGCAAATGCGAGTGTTAGTGTGTGTAAATATGAGAGTGAGAG
>BOPN01000316.1:237500-245000 GCA_017312705.2 Penaeus japonicus | reverse complement strand
ACAAACACACACACTGTATTGCTCATATCTGGTCACACAGAGCAATCAGTAGATATTACCTAAGGGTGTTAAAACAAACTGCTTCTTGTCTTTAGGTAATACAGCTCCTGGACAAATTTACACAACAATGCCATATATTAGAAATTTGATTGTATATGGTTGTATAAATAGATTTTCATTGTGATGTGGTATTACAGGGATATACTTCCTTTTTTTCTAGTTACTGTGAAAGCAACGAATTTAGAGTATTAGTGATGAAATCAATGAAAATGTTCTGTATGGGATGAGGAAGGAGGCAATAGTTCTTGTCTGTAACATCATTTAGCCAGTCTTTGTTGACAATAAAAAACAGGAGTGAAAATGAACGCTTCCTAGTTCGAAAAGGGATATTTCAGTGGAATTTTCCTTTCACCTTGAATTCCTGTATTATTACAATTATCATAATGTATTTTTTCTTTTTTAACTACATGCTTTGTTAGTTAATACCATTTGGATTCCTCTTTGTAAAGAGACAGATGAGGTGAAGGAGACCTATATGTTCCACTAGAATTTCATAGCAATAATCATGTATGCCAGATTATTTGTCATTTCTCCAGGGATAGAATAAAAGGCTTACAGTTTTTTCTGTGTATTGTAATGTCTTTTCTATGGGGCTTTTTGGTGCCAAGATGTCTTTGAGTATTTGTTATATGTCTCAGATGTTGTAAATAATATTAAAGAGTGATTTATTAAGTTGGTGTTTTTATCCTTTGGGGAATATAATCTTTGAAGTAATTTGATGTATTAACAAAAGTTCTTTTTTTTTCTGAAATCAATATCAAAGTGTGAAAAGAGAGGGATGTAATGAATTTTAAAATGTGGGAAGAGTTATAGGAAAAATAACTCAAAAGTATCTAATATTTTTACTTTATTTATTACTGGAATGCAACATATCACATATATAGCGAGTTGATGCTTCTAATACTTTATTTATAGCAACCATAAATTTTTTCTTGTGCAAAAAACAAACTTGAATATCATCTTATAATAAAGTGGTATTCCATTATTGGAGTAAAAGAACGTTATGATTCGAGATATTCTGCAAATAAATGTCTTCAATAAAAAAATAATATATCTAAAATAACAATTTGTGAACCTTTTCCAACATACAAAAAATATTTAAGGCTAGTTCATATAAATGCTCAGATATTGATAAAAATTTAACATTTGTACAATACCTATTACATTATCATCACAATGACCATTCCTATGATGATTAAAATCATCAGCAATATTATTATGATTATATTATCATCAGGTTATCATAGTTATAAATATTATTATTATTACATTACTGGCATTTTAGGTGATTGTATTGAAATATATGCACCTACCCCTTTAATAAAAATTTGACATTTGTACAATACCTATTACATTATCATCACCATGACCATTCCTATGATGATTATCATCATCATTACTATTATTATGATTATATTATTAGGTTCTCAGTGTTATAATTATTACTATTGTTATTACTACCATTATTATTACTATTATTATAATTACTTACATATTATTATCATTACTATCATCATTATTATTATTATTATTATTTATTTATTTTGAAAATCATAACATATGCAAAGGTAAAAGTAAGTAGTCTTGGAAAGAAAGTACATACAACTATGAGGAAAAAAACCTGCTGTGAGTATTATGATCTTTGCAATACACAAACTGGTTAGCTTGTGTATACTGTCATTCTACTCATATGCAGCCCTTATGTAACTTACATTCAGTTCAAAATACATATCTTAGTAAATAAAGAAAACAGCAGCAACACTGTACAACTGATGACTTATTTGGATATTGCTAATTTTTTAAATTTTTAATAAATATAGTCCTGTATTACTGATGCTGATTGATTATCACCTTTTTCCATATATATGTATATCCTGTTAGATAGATAGATAAATAGATAAATAAATAAATAAATAAATATATATATATAAATATGAATATATAATATATATATATATATAAATAAATAATATATATATATATATATATATATATATACACACACATATGTATATATATGTAAATACCCATACATATACATACATATAAATATACATATAAAAATATATTATACATCATCAACAGGTATGAATCAGTGGACCATGACCAGCTGTGCCCTCCACACCAGAGTCCTCCAGTTCCCCAGTCTTGAGCCATGTTCAAACCACACAAAATGTTTTCCATGTGTTTCTATAATGTTTCTTTGGTCTAGCTCTTCCACATGGCCCATATACCATACTAGTGAACAGGATCTTGTCTATTTTCTGACTCCTTGGTACATGACAGATGACGGTTGGTATTCTCTCTCACATTCAGGCTGTATAGGAGTCTATTGTTGCACTCCATTTTTCCAAGGGTTTTATTTGTTTTCTAAAGGATTCTGTCAGAATTCTTCAGTTAAAAAAAAATGTTATCATAAATGCTGTTTCAGTGATTTTATGGAGGGGAAAAAAAAAAAAAAAAAAAATCTAATCTAATTTTAATGCAACATATAATGCATAAAGTAACCAGATAATCATAACAGGGATTCTTATTATCGACTCCTTCACAGCTGCAGTCAGTTTTTAAGTTTCTCTAATCACACTCTCAGCTCCCAGACTGGCCAAGCAGTCTGGTTAATGGTTTGTATGTTGTTTTTCTGTCACAGCTAAAATGTGTTTTACTGGCATAAACCATACTCTACCGGCATTTTAGGTGACTGATATGAATCATATGTACCCACCCCTTTAAAAGAATACATACATGTAAATATAAGCAAACATATAAATATGACATTACTATGTTGAAAACTTGATGCATATTGTGACATGTAACACATATATCTTTGGTAGTTCTTATCTTATCAGTCTGGATGTAATCTTGAGAAAGAAGTGAAAAAAACATCAACCTACAATAATTACTTTTTTCCTTCTAATGCCTCTCTGAAGAACTCCCTGCAAAGTAAAAATGCTTAATCAGTATGGAGAGTCTATTTGTAGGCCTACCTGGCCTTACCTGTTTACCCCATTCCTTGAATTTTCTTTGGAAACAAAAATAAATATTTCAGTGATTATTATCATTGCTACTAACTTTGTCGTTGCTCTCATTCCTTGAATTTTCTTTGGAAACAAAAAAATATGTGATTATTATCATTGCTACTAACTTTGCCATTACTCTCATTATTACTATTATATTGATGTTAATAACAAAAATAGTGATAAAAATGGAAACTTCTTATTAAAAACTATATGAATAGCGTAAACAGATTGTGTCAGGTAGTCTTATTCATTGACTCTTTGGTGATTTAAACGCTTGTGGAGCCATCAATGTATAAGAACAATAATATAACACAATCACCAGAGAGTCCATGTACACATACATTCCTAAAACATACTCCTTAAACACAAAGGTAAATTTTTGTCTTTGATATTTCAAGAACATTTTCTTATACACCAGGGTATCTGTGATTCATTGTCAGATGTCAAATACATACAGCAGCAAAAGTTACTGCAGGTAACCATCGCATATGAGGGAAAATGAGAAGAAAGAGCAAGATAGAGGGAAAGGAAAAAAATGGAAAAAATTAAGGTAAATATAGTATAAACACCAATAAACCACATTTCTCATAAAAAAAGATAAAACATTACATGCACACATACTAAAAACAGAACAAAAAACTAGGAAATGCTGATTGGCATGTATAATACCAGTCATATGCACGGGGAATGGGGGTATGTAGATGGTACAGTCAGTGCAGCTGCAGCAAGTTGCAAGACAGTACCATATTAAAGAATTGACACTACATACATCTAATTCTTAGAAAAGAAAGAAAGACAGAAAGAAAAGAAAATTGAGAAAAAAAAATGAAGAAATAAAAAATGAAAAACAAAAAATAACACACGCATGCACAGATACACACGCACGCGTGCGCGCGCACGCACACACACACACACACACACACACATAAATTGAAGTCAAATAAGTTGAAGCCATGTTAATACTGATATATCATACTAATATCTAGGGGAGAATAATGAATGGTTGGCCTCAGAAGCTCAGACAACCTTCTATCTTCCAAACTCTTCTGTGAAACTCATTGAAGACAAAAAGTTACTTTAACATTGGCATCTACAGTATTAATATAAAATAAGAAAAAATGGATGAAATTTAGACAAGAAATGCATAAAACCTGAATGGCATTACTCCTCTTACCTAATGATCTGGGGCAGGTCTGGGGCACGGCAAATGTAGTCATGACCATATTTGGCGTCAAATTCAACAAATTTTATAGGTGGCAGAGTCTGCGGTCGCTCACCCTTGGCAGTCTTGAAGAGCTGAAATGATTTAATTAATTACAGTAACTCTATTATCAATTAAGTTTATTTCCACATCAATCTTTCCACAAGAAAGATTGGTGTGATGAATTCCAAATCAACTATCTGTTTATTTTTCATCATTGCATGAGCTGCATAATTAAATGTCCAGATACTGATAAACTTACTTTCTGACCCAGTTCGAAAGGTACCATGCAGTCATTTAAGGCATGAAGTATTATTATTGGTGCATTCACATATGCAATGTGTTCATCTGTACGGAATGCTGCACCAATTTCTGCCAAACGACTCAAGAAAAGCCAATCAAACTTTGGCATTCTACGAAATATCTGGAAGGAAATAAACTCTAATGAAAAGTTTACAACTTATGATGGTTAAACTACACTGGCTAATGTCATATTAATTAATATGTCCATTGCAATCACCTAACACTTGAATACAATGAAGTGCCATGATAATGTGTACTCTACATGATTTTGTAATTCTGTAAAAAAAAAAAAAAATGACATACATGCTGCATTATCCCTTGGCAGATGGGTGTCATGACATACACGACACATGAGTTTTTGGCCTGACAGTGGGCCTTATGATGTTCATGGCGTGGCATTTTTGATATTGGGGGTGAGCGGATCACTGTGTTTCATTATTGTACTATGAGTATTAACTCTATTACTATAATTGCGTAATATTCAGCAAAAGAAGTTTAGTTTAGATTCCCATACATAGATGGCACCACTCTCTCCTAGTATCAGCATTCATGGTCTCTAGCAAGTATCATCTTCCAAGGGCGATGATATCTTGCAAATATAAAAAAATGAAGTTGCTTTTTTTTCCTCCCATAAAACTCTAATACTTCTATCACACCAAGCATAAAGAACATAATGAGATGATATGGACCCTGTACTACAGTTTAAGATTACTGCAATATTGATAAAGCCTGTCATGTGGAACATACAAGTCCCACAATACAGTAAAACAAAAAAAATATAAGCACAAAAATGGCTCTAGTATCATAATGAGTGAATGAAAGAGCACATGAAAGGTCATGATAGGTCACATGAAGTTTCCTTGCTCTGAAATAAAACCCATCTGTGGTGCAGCACAGGTGGCACTAATACCCATCCTAGGAACTGGGCAAGGAAACCAATTTCTGATTGCAATGGCTTAAAAATACAAGTTTCTATACCACATTTCTTATTGCAAATCCACTATACAACTAATAACAAACTTACTGCAGTCAGGAAACAAGACTTGACTTCCTCCTTCATATTATTGAAAGGCGACTCGAGCACAAGACCTGACGGCCTTTCCCCATCTAAGCACAGGTCCCTCAGAGCATGTGTTGAGATCCTACAAAAGTTCAAAACTTGTAATTCCTTTCCAAATTCATTAGGATATAATAAGCATATATTTAAAATAACCAAAGGACTAATGAAAGTGGCTTACCCTGTCCCCAAGGAGTGTCCCCAGAGAAAGAGGGGTGAGGACCCTACTTTCTCCTTGAGGTACCTGTAAACAGCCTTCGCATCTTGAACAACACCATTCTCACTGACATGAACAAAGCTGGAGTCACCATATCCTGTTTGATGAGAGTAAACTCTTTCATAAATATGAAGCAAATCCAGCAGCCACAGAAGACTAAACTAAGTTCTTTAGTCATTAAATAGACACAAATGGGTATATATCTTTAAAACACACATACAAAGAAAAAAAGGTCTAAATCTCTTGATAAACCACATTTAAATATGAATTTGACATATATATAGATACACATAAATAATAAAATTATCACAACAGCAGATTAGCAAACTACTGTATTTTACCTCTATAATCAAATGCAATAACATGGTAATCCATCTTTCTCAACAGATCATAGAGCTCCACACGATGAGGTATGGCCCTGGTCCCAGCATTGCCATGAAGGTACAGGACAACTGGCCTGCTATCACTCAGACTTTTTTCAAACCACTGTGTGCAGTTAGGGGCATCCTTCTTGGGAGCAGAGGAGACTAAAGACTCTGGTAAAACGTGCCTGAAAATGTACAATGAAAGACAATTTATTTTAAAAACTATATTCATGGTGACCAGTGATTATGAATCATTCCTTTCATATAGTCTAGTCACAGGCCCTTACTCTACTAAAACATTTTTATTTCATGGTATAATTTTTAATACGATTCTCTCTACTTACCATACCCCTACTTTGACATTCTTTTCTGTTTCTAGGAAAAAGGTCCTAGTTCCAGGCAGACCTTTCTTTTCTGGTTGTTCCAAATTGAAAAATAGTGGTATCCTCACTGTTAAAGAGCCAAAGACAATAATAATATGTAATTATCAGGCTAGATTAAGAATATAAAAAATACAATCCCTAGCACAATGAAGCTACAAGGTTTTCTTATGCTACTCTCTCTTATATAAGACAATACTGGTACATGAGAAATATCACTTCCTTAGAATGAACATATAGCATAAAGATGGAAAAAAAAGTACTTACCATAATTAAGAAAGATAAGCTGCCGCTGCAAGGTAGTGGAATAGTGCCAGAATAACGGCACAACGACATAGACCACAAATACTGATGAGGTGGTTCCTATAAGCACTGTTTTCACATCACTGTAGGAAAACCATACACTGGTTAGCATGAGCAATCGGGGAATAGAGGGAAAGAGAAAGAATGAAATGGAGAGAAAAGGAGACAGAGAGGAAGAGGAGGAGGAGAAAGAGGAGGTAGAGGAGGAGGAGGAGGAGGAGGAGGAGGAGGAGGAGGAGTAGAAGGAAGAGGAGAAGGAGTAGGAAGAGGAGGAGGAGGAGTAAGAGGGGGAAGATGGAGGAGTAGGAGGAGGCGCAGGAAGAGGAGGAGAAGTAGGAACAGAAGGAGGAGTAGTAGGAAGAGGAGGAGGAGGAGTAAGAAGAGGAAGAAGGAAGAGGAGGAGGAGGAAGAGGAGGAGGAGGAGGAGGAGGAGGAGGAGGGAAGAGGAGTTGGAGGAGGAAGAGGGAGGAAGAGGAGTAGGAGGGAGAGGGACGATAAGGAGGTGGAAGGAGGATGAAAAGAAGGGAGGAGGAAGAAGAGGAGTAGGAGGAAGAGGGACAATAAGGAGGCGGAAAGAAGGGGAAGAGGAGGGCAAGG
>BOPN01000316.1:225000-230000 GCA_017312705.2 Penaeus japonicus | reverse complement strand
ATATATATATATATATATACATACATACACACACACACACACACACACACACACATGTGTGTGTGTGTGTGTGTGTGTGTATATGTATATATATATATATATATATATATATATATATATATATATATATATATATATATATACATTATATATATTGTATATAAGTATTAACATTATTACTATCATCATCATTATCGTTATCAGTATTAAAAATAAATCAGAGAGTTTCACAACATAAATTGTCTGTTTCGCATAATACATGTCATTATAAACACATGAAAGAGGAAAAGACGAGAAGAGGAAAACTTTTATATTAATCAAAAGTTATATGAAAGTAGACTTAGTACAAAAATTTTATTTATTTTTCTAGCTTGTGGAGAGAGCAGGTATCTAGAGTTATCATAACCATCAACATACAACTACATTTCTTGCCATCTTGTGTCTCTCTGTTCATTGATCACTTTTAGTAACTTATAAAGCAGAGAGAGAGAGAGAGAGAGAGAGAGAGAGAGAGAGAGAGAGAGAGAGAGAGAGAGAGAGAGAGAGAGAGAGAGAGAGAGAGAGAGAGAGAAATTAAAGAGCGAAGACAAGTTTTGGATTTTTTTTACTCATAAAAAGATAACTTTAACTATTATCTATTTATTTATTTATCTATTATTATTTATTTATTAAATACATAGTTTGTTGACGTTAATTATATATTGATTAATTAATTTCAAATGATAAACAGGATATATTTCAATACTAAAATTAACCTAATGATGAATATTTGTTTAACATAATTAGATTAATTACATTTCATAACCTTGTTAACGAGAATGCAAATAGCATGAATAATTCAACTTAAAATCATGAAGATGATTAAATCAATGAAGAAATTTGAACAACGACATACCAATTAAGAATGGAAATCAAATTAAAAGGAAAGGAAAACGTGCCACGATTATGATACTGGAAGAGTTTGAGATGCATAAGGACCAATTTCCGATGTCTTTACTCAGTGAGGGAGAGAGAATGAAAAGGGAAGAGAAAGTGCGATATTTTTTGCGAGAAAGAGGGGGGTGAGGGAGATTTAAAATAAATGAGATAAGGAGAGAGAGAGAAAGGGAGGGAAGGGAGAGAGAGAGGGGGGGAAACAAATAGGAAGAAAAAGAGAGAAAATAAGAAAGAGAGGAGGGGGAAGGGGGTTAAACAGTCAGAAAGGAAGTAAGGAAGAGTAAGATAAAGTATGGGGAAAAAGGGAAACGGAGATAGATAGAAAGAGAATGAAAAAGAGAGTGGAAGGGAAAGCGCGATATTGTTTGAGAGAGAAGGGGGAGAGATAGAAAATGAAAGAGATAAATAGAGTGAAAGAGAGAAATAGAAGGAGAGAAAAAGAAAGAAAGAGAGACAGTGGAGGGAAATAGAGAGAGTGGGGAGAGGAGGGGGAAGGGGGTGAAACAGTCATACAGAAGATAGGAAGTAAAGAAGAATAAGATAAAGCATGGGGGAAAATAAAGAGATAAATAGTGAAAGGAAAAGAAATAACGAATATTTGTTCAACGTAAGCAGATTAATTGCGTTTAATAGCCTTATTAACGAAAATGCAAATAACTCAAATAGTTCTATTTGCAATCATTAATTTATGATGATTAAAGGAAAAAATGAACAACGACATATTAAGGATGGAAATCAAATTAAAAGGAAAGGAAAACGTGACAAAAATTGAAAATGAAAGAGTTAGAAATATATAATGAGCGATTTCCGCGTCCATATATTAGATCTCGGTGGTACAGACGGCAAAGCTTTTAACTCTCTTTTCAGGTTGATTCCAGCGTCGGAGGTACTCGGGTTCGAGACCAGAAAAATCTTTCCTCGGGAAAAGTTAACAGGTGTCCTCGGCACTTGCTCGTGTTTGGCGGTTCACGAGCGTTCTCTTCGGAGATAACGTCCCCCACTCGAGGTCAAAGGTCATTCCGGTCGGCAGTCACGCAGGGAAGGCAGCACAGGCCTCTAGATTATAAGTGAGTTCAAATCTGTATGAGGTTCTGGTTGGTCCGATTGGGTGGTTGTTTTACAATCATTTAGGATCATTATTATTATTATAACAATTGTTATTGTTATCATTATCACTATTATTGATTTCATTATTATTATTATTACAGAAAAATAGTACAAAAGAAAATCAGCCCTCCTACTATCATAAATTTATCATTATTATTTGCATTATTATCATTATCATCATTAGTATCATTATTGCTAGCTTTCTCATTATCGTTATCATCTCTGTTACGATCTTATCAATTTGTAAAATCACAATAATTTCTATCAACATCATTATCACAACTATTACTTGCATTTGGATTATTACTATTGTCATCACAAATATTCAGAGAAGCCCAGCGTTACTAATTACCCTCCCCCCCTTCCCCCCCCTGCACTGATAAGCAATGATTATGGCATAGTTATCCTTTTATCTTGGTATTTGTGTCCTTCTTTTATGGAAAAGAGCTGATTTTTAATTCCTCAGTAATTATTAACATAAATGATGTTGTGGTTTACAAAGTAAAAATGAATGATTATCATATAATCTAACAGGAATCGTTTATCGAGTTAATATGTGGATTAAATCGTTCAGTGTTTACCCTAAGTATGATAAGTATATGACCAACATTGTTTAAGTATTAAGATATCATTATGAGCGTTATTTTAATCATTGACCTTACTTTCTAAAAGTATTATCATCATTATCATTTGATCAGTATGTTCTCATTATCATTATTACTATTAGCATTTCGATTACTGATAATATCTATACCGTTTTTATAATTGCAATTTTTGCTATTGTCATTTTTAAGCTTGTCGTTATTAGTATCTATCATTATTATTGTTGTCATTATCATTTTTTTTATCCTTACATAATAGTATTTAATTTATTTATCATCACCACCGCCATCATCATATCATCATCATCATCGTTGCTATTGTCATCATAACTACAACATAACAGCAATAGCGATGGCATAATTATTATTTTCGTCTTCCAATTTTACGTGTCATTAATTTAAGTCTTTTGATTCTAAGTTCTCAATCAGTTTTCATATCTGATTTTCTTAGTTCTGAAGAGTAATTTCTTTGACTTATTTTACAATTTTTTTAATTGTATGAAGAGGCAAACAAGACCATTAATCCTTAATAAAAAGATAAGCCATTTAGTGTAACTCACTATCAATAAAATACATCTAAATCACTTAATAGACAAAGAAATTAAGTAGCGAAAAGTGTGTGTTATAAGTAAACTAACATATGGACAAAGAATAGATTCCTGTCAAAAAAAAAAAAAAAAAAAATGATGATTGAATATATACAAAATCAACCCTCCGCACACTATTTTATTAGGACTAATGTTATCAATATCATTATAATAATAATTATGTTAATATTATCAACTTTATTATTATCATATTATTGTCATTACCCTTTTTGTTTTTATTGTCATTATATATCAATAGAAGTAGGCTTGTCATGATTATCATTATCATTGTTATTAGCATTCGAATTATTGTCACTTTCATTATCAGCTGTTATTGTTATTGATATCCTCATCATCACTATCATAATCATCAGTATTACTGCCATAACTGCCATTGCAACAAAAATAATAGCAACAAAAGTGATGGAGATGCAATCTATTGAAGTATAAAAAAGACAAATTTAAGTCCTCTTTTAATATGCCGCTGAAACATTGTACTGTAACATTGCATCAATAATAATAGTATTAACGACACAATTATTTACCAGATTTTGTTGTTGTAATTATTGCTATCATCATTACTGCCATCCTTGTTCTTAACATCTATTGTATATAAGTATCAACATTATTACTATCATCATCACCATTATTGTTATCAGTATTAAAAACAATTCAGAGATTATCACAATATAAATTGTCTGTTTCGCATAATACATGTCATTATAAACACATGAAAGAGGAAAAGACGAGAAGAGGAAAACTCTTTTATTTTAATCAAGTGTTATGAAAGTACACTTAGTACAAAAACTATATTTATTTTTCTAGCTTGTGGAGAGAGCAGGTATCTAGAGTTATGATAACCATCAACATAAACTACATTTCCATCTTGTGTCTCTCTGTTCATTGATCACTTTTAGTATTTTGCTCATACCAAAACAGAATACTGGGGGAGCAAATATTACACTATCAATATTACAATACGTGTTCAGATTATCATACCAATGAAGCAACTCAGAATCTTATCTCATAATATCATAAGAACGAAGTCCTCTCGAGTAGATATTTCCCGTAAGCGACAGATTAATTTCCGTTACTGAATATCGGCCGGGTAGAAATGGAGACCTTCTTAAGTATTGTGCATTTCATTCTTCTTTTTTATTTATTTCACGCTTGGATTTGTGTCTCATCCTCTGCCGGGAGAAGGATAAGAGAAAGGAGACTTTTGACTTTGACTTTGACGAGTTTATTGAGACAAGTGATTACGTACATCTCAAAAGGATGAGGTAACATAGGTTATCCTCACCCCAATCTTAGTCCCTCTTTGGGCTCACATATATTTTACAAAACCTTACAGCTATGTCAACATGTTGAAATATATACAGAACAAAAGACGGGTCAATCACAAGCGACCACAGTTAAATGTTTACATATCAAGAGAACGATATAACAGTATGGATTATCACCCTCAGCATGCTAAGTCCTCTCCTGAGACATGATTACATACTTGAAATATGTGGCGCACATATATGTTAATAATATATATGTATGCTTCCGGAGGAAAGAATTTATCAGAAAGTCAAGAAGTCTGTTTGTATTTAACAGGATGATGTATCATAAATGATATTCATTCACATCTCAAATAGATTGAGAGAGAGAGAGAGACGATAGGATAGAAAAGAGAGAGCAAGGGGAGAGAGAGAGAGAAATAAGGAAAGAACGAAATAGAGAGGTAGAGATAAAAAATAGATGAAGAGAGAGAGAGAGAGAG
>BOPN01000316.1:220000-222500 GCA_017312705.2 Penaeus japonicus | reverse complement strand
GCTCTACATATGTGGCTCTTCACATCTTATCGCGGTTTCGGCAGCACGGGAAACAAGGGAGTACTGTTCGTGATACGTAAACACATCTTCGGTGATGAATGTGAAGCCATGTAGTGCGGGTGGCTATATGGGGTCGCTCGGTGACACCAGCTGATCTGCTACACCCTTTCTATCGCTAGTTGCCACAGGGGCATAAGCCACTTACTAATTTTATCAATGTGCTGTGTTCGCTAACGGTACAGCGATAACATATATACTTGTATGATTACCACCGCCTACACATTCCAGGCTAGGAACTTGCGTACCCACTATTGGGAATACCGTTGGCAAGATCCTTCTCTGAAGATACAGACCGGGATCAGCTGCACTACCTGGGTGTCTTATTTTGCCTTCTGCTTATACTTATCGTTATAGCTTTTGATTACTGTGATCATTGTGCTGCAGTGTTTATTACATCTCGTTGTACCTGAATGTAAGCTATTTGCGTTATGGGATAAAGCATATAAGTATAAACCCTTCGTCTGATATCACATTCCTATTTTGTGTGGGTCATTAGTCTCAACATATACTGAGATACCCCCATCTCTCTATTTTCTCTTCTTCTCTCTCTCTCTCTCTCTCTTTCTTTCTCTCTCTCTCTCTCTCTCTCTCTCTCTCTCTCTCTCTCTCTCTCTCTCTCTCTCTCTCTCTCTCTCTCTCTCTCTCTCTCTCTCTCTCTCTCTCTCTCTCTCTCTCTCTCTCTCTCTCTCTCTCTCTCTCTCCCTCCCTCTCCCTCCTAAAGTCGAGCCTAGGCTGCTGGGAAACTTCTCAAACACTCGAAGCTGGGCGAAGTACGAAAGTCTGTTCACTCAGATCAGATTGCTGGAACCAAGCAACATTTAAACTAAGGGCACACGCCGGTCAGTGAAGTTAAGAGAAACATCGTAGCTCTATTTTTCTTATTTTTTACAAATATATGTTCATATTTGTAAGCAGATTTAAATATAATCATACTGTTTAATTGTACAATATTTTCTGGAGTTACAGAAGTAAAAAATATCTTAAAAACATACAGTGAAATACAAAGAAGGTTGAGAAAATGAAAAATTCCCAGTGTTTCTTTTACTGTTTTATTAGCATACAATTAAAGTCCATAGACCATCCTGTCTATACTAAAGAATTCCACCTTTACTCTGCTCTTGCCTCATGTACTGTCTATGCGAACTAACTTTGTGGACCTTACATAAAATTGATAACATTTCTGGACACGTAAAATATACGAACAAAATCACTTACAGGCTCATATTTTTTTATTCTTAATACATTCATATATATATATATATATATATATATATATATATATATATATTTATTTATTTATTACAAATATCTAACATTGAGAACAAATGTCAGTGCACTTATCATATGCAAATAAATTGTGTAAATATGGAAGAACTACACTTTTAGTCCACTTTTACATAGGCCTATAGTCTAAAAAGGCCCATGAAGTCTCTCATACCTCCACGTCAGACCATGGCTGCGCAAAGGCTCAGCAGGAAAACGACTAGGACCATATTGCGTGCAGGGATCGAACCCTCGGATCGAAGCTCGGCGTGCACCACGGGAAGAATAAGTGTCTCGTCATCCCCTTCAATTTCCTCTACTTCAACTTCTTCTGCTGGTTCTGATTCAGTTTCCTTTACATAGCGAATAGATATAAATCAATTGGATGTTATAAAGCTGGCAAAAAGAGACAGATTCCATTATGAAAAAATACATATGAATTTATAAATATCGGATATCAAGCCAAACAATCTAGTACTTACCGGATTTTTTTCGCAGATGTAGTTCTTGTTCACTCCGCAAGTGCTACTCCAGTACCTGCCGAAGGTGAAATGCAAGAATAGTTCGTGTTCTTATTATTTATAGTTCATATTTCTGCATGATAGGTAGAGCATCAATAATTTGGGATAACGACACTTGTAACAACGATCGTTATCCTACAGATGATTTTTTATTTTTGAAGCTCACGTCTTCAATTTTAAGTTCCTGGATTCACGGGGAACTGCCATGTCAGAGTGGCTTCATTGATGAAAAGTTATCTTTTTTTTTTTTTTTTTTTTTTTTTTTACTCATTAAAGCATGCTGTATGTCGGTAAGACAAAGAAAACTTAATCATATTCTTCAACTAACGTCCATATTCATAAACGAATAAAATCCCTCTTCATTATTCAACAACTATTTGGTTTAATCTGACGTATTAAAATGTCAAAGAAATCTCCCTGTCCAATTGAAAAAAAATAATAAATAAACACAAAATCCTTCATGAATCACAAAAAAAAAAAAAAAACACAAACACAGTAACGTGCACATAACGTTTCGAACTTTTTAAAAGAAAGTTCCTCATCAGGCATAAGCAATCCAAAAAATGGATTGCTTACGTCTGATGAGGAACTTTCTTTAAAAAGTTTTTCGTTTCATTTTGTGGCAGTGTTTTATTACATTTATTACAAATACCTTG
>BOPN01000316.1:192500-197500 GCA_017312705.2 Penaeus japonicus | reverse complement strand
CTCAACAGATGAGGAGCTTTTGGTGCTACTGACTGAACTACGCCTAGAGTCTGCCATGATGACAGCAGAATAAAAATTTTGGTACTTTTAAAATAAATTTTAGCTTTGAATTTTCTTTGGATTTTATGCTCTTAAGGAAGAACAAAAATGCTAATTATGCATCTTTCTCTTTGTCATCAATTTCTTGCCCTTTTCCTAGATTTTCTGTCTCTTCTTCTTCTTCCTCAATACTAAGCCACTGCTTTTTTGCTTCCTCAAGACTAACAGAACTTAAACTAGTGGTTGAGTCTAATCTCACAAGAGTTAAGTAGTTGTCAAAAGAGTTTAGTGGAGGCAGGCCCTGGAAGGAATCTTCTTTGGTCAATTGTCTCTGTAGTGAGGACTCACGTGACCCTGGAGTTGAATCAGTTTTAGAAGATGCAGGAGGAGTTGTTATTGAATCACCACTAGGTTTCTGTAGTTCTTCCTCAAGCTTTTCTAATAGGTTTCTTGTGTTCTCATCCAAAAGACTTGTTTCTGGCGAACTTGATGTTGGAAGAAAGTCACAGTTGCTATTATCTCCATCTAAATCAAAGCCTAGATTGTCAATGTGATAACCATCCTCATCTACAGAACTAAGTAACCTAGTGCGACTCAGAGTGCCATAATTCTGCGGGTGAGTCGGTCTGATATCACCTGGAGACTGTGAGCACAATACTTCGTCTGGAGGACCACTTTTGTATTCTGAATTATCACCTTTAACTTGACCAGCTACAACAACAGTTTTCAATGGAGGAGAGGAGATGTTTACTAGGGATGAATTGTGGGACTTCTCTTCTTTTTTAGAGTCTGACAGTTTGATGGAGCTTATGCCACCATTACTGTGATCCTTTAACTGGATCTCTTCATTTCCTGCCACCTCTACTGAACCGTCATAAAGTGGATTTTGCCCAATAGCATAACCACGAGCCTGCCGGGCCCATACACAAACCACAGTGATTATCACTAGTAGGAACACGAAAAGTCCACCGGCAAAGATTATCCCCAAAACAAAGAGCACTCCACGACTTCTGTCGTCTGAGCTGATGACCACCTGCTCCTGGCCTGTAGCTGCTGTGTTATCAGTACTAGGGGAGATTCTTGACTCAGGGACAAGATTCACTGTCACTGCTTCACTTGCTTTGCTATTAGGCAACACTACCCATACCACAACTGCTGCACAAAGAAGGACAACAATTGGGATCCATATAATCAAAGTTATATAAAGTGCCTTGTGTTGTCCCATCTCTAACTATGTTTTCTTGGCATCTTCCCAGTGAAAATGTATCACTAAAGTCTTCTCTAGGGTACCTAACAGGTTAAAAAGAGATTCTTAAACCACTAATGTTTACAATTACAATATACGCATCATCAAATTCCTCTTAAACTAAATAAATATAAAAGAGGAACTGAATAATGACCTCATGCCAAAAGAAAATGTGCCTTTGCATACATTTGTTTAATCAATAAAACATCACATCTGAGGGAAAATGACATTTGGCATCTCACCACACTAAAGGATGTGAGACAAGAACATTTTGATAACATCCTACCTCTCTATCTTGAGCATATCCTGCCCCAGCCCACACGCAAGTCGAGAGTTTCAGATATCTAAATATTTAAATTATAACTGACATCAAATGTATATCAAAAACTCCCAATCTAAATACTGTTTGAGACAAGTACACAAACATGCAAAGAATGTGAAAATACATAAGCTTCCACTCTCTCATTTCCATTCACTCTCCTTAATTCTTACAAAACCATACATATGGACAGAAACAGGCCAACATGTATACATATGTGAAAACTTACACCCAAACCAAAGTGTTCATATTTATAAATAAATAAATAAATAAATACATTTTATATACATATATATATATATATATATATATATATATATATATATATATATATATATATATATATATATAAATATATAAATATATAAATATATAAATATATAAATATATAAACATATAAATATATAAATATATAAATATATAAATATATAAATATATAAATATATAAATATATAAATATATATAAATATATAAATATATAAAACAAATAAATAAAACAGACCTATATATATATATATATATATATATATATATATATATATATATATATATATATATATATATATATATATATATATATATATGTGTGTGTGTGTGTGTGTGTGTGTGTGTGTGTGTGTGTGTGTGTGTGTGTGTGTATGTGTGTGTGTGTGTGTGTGTGTGTGTGTGTGTGTCTTTTCTTCTCCTCTATTTTTTCTATATTTTTCCCTTTTTTTCTTCCAAATTTTTACTTCTATCCCAGTGTTTTTTTTCTTTCTTTTACATTTTCTGAGTCTATCTATATTTTTTCATGCTTCTTTCTTATCTTTCAAGACTCATTTTCGACTTTTTATATATATTTTTTTATAATTTTTTGTTTGTATAGATTTTTTTTGTTTTCTTAGTGTTATATTCCTTAGACACACCCACACACGCATACACACCCACACACGCATACACACACACACACACACACACACACATACACATATAAGCCTCAATGCTTGTATGTATGCATTGCTCGTTTACAAAAACATATCATTACAATACACTTACCAATTAAGCTAGAGTCAGGTTCCCCTGGAAGAATCTGAGCTAATCTTGTCAGCAGCTTGTAAATTTGAGCCCATACATCTACAGACTGTGTCTTGTGAAACATCTGTGGCAACACTAGCTTGTTTTGGCGATGCCACAACCGTGACACAAACAGAATCTCTCGGAGACTCTGAACTATCTTAGCATCTCGTGCTAACTCAAACTGGAGAAGAAACAATTTCATTTTTATTTATTAACCCTCTCTGGACGGGTGGTACACTACTGTACCGCGCATTCTAGGCCTGTTCGCTGGGGACGCCAAACGGCGTCGTTAATTTAACTGATTTAGGCCTATGTGTTCGAGAGCCCTGGCATTGTGACATGCAAGGCTGGAATGCCCCCGTCGTGAATGGGTTAACACACACCACAAATACGTTTTTTTTCAGAATGTATCATATTTACTGTATGATATAAGGAACTAAAATCAATTTCTATGATAAAAAATCTTGCAAAAAGAGTCATCCAATTAACCTATAACTATGTTGCTTTGCAATAACCAAATATAATATAAAAATCCTGGAAAATCGTTATTTAGCAAGAGATAATTTAATTACATTTCTTTTATTTCTATCAAAAATCAATTTGTAAAGACACAGTTTATTCCTGTGATGGCATCCGGTAAAGTTCCTTTTTGGTCAAACTGAATCATTACAAAAAAAAGTGACATCACCACTTAACCCATTCGCGCCGGTTGACGTGCTGACACGTGGTCGAAAAAAGCCCCGGACCCGGGTGACGTCCTGGCACGTGCTACATTTTCGGCCCGCGCGCCGGGAGGCCAGTAGCGACGTGCTGAAACGTCCGCATTAGAATGATAGATTATTCTTAGTACAATTCGATTTTCATACTTGATTTGTCTTAGCTACTTTAGTTTATCCTTCTAAATAGTAGAAAATGGGATATAACGTAATATGAATGACGTCTCAGGTACATACGTAATCTTGATTACGGCATGGTGATTTCTGTTTCTGATTTGTTGAATATGATGATCTGAGTCGAATGACTATCGTAAAATCAATAGTAATTGCCCGAGGAATAAAAAAAAAAAAAAAAAAAAAAAAAAATATAACATCTTTTTGTTGCCCCACTAAAAGAAAATGACACTTGAAAAAACATTGCTGTTACTTGCATTCACTTGTAAGCACATGTATGGTTGTTCATATTCTCTTTTTTTTCTTTTAGGAAGAAAAAAAAAATTGAAAAAAAAACTATGTTTGTTACCTCACTAGAAGAATGCTTCCATTTCCCATTGGTATTACAACATAGGAGTAAAGAATATGGAAAAAGTTCAATAGAATAACACTAAAAAAACAGTGCTATAACATCTTTTTCGACTGATATACATCCTCTGAACATAGCACTACTTTCTACACATGACTACACTTTAGACGCAATCACGCAAACCATAAGGATAGGGTGGGTGAAAAACGCTCTGCGAGCGTCAGAGCGACCGCGCGCAGCGGGAAAACACCCCGGCACGAACGGTTGCGCGCTTGAAATCTTCCCGGCGTTATCGGGAGTAGGCGAAATTCCGCCCCGGCGTGAATGGGTTAATCATCTTGACACTTACAACCCAGAACATGAAATTGTAAAGTAACTATGTTATAGCAACTCACTCAAGTTTGTTATTGCAATTACTCAAACGTTTATGTACTAAGATGCTCCTAAGATGTTTTTTGGTTTGCTTAAAATCATTCGTTTTTCCAAATATTTAGATTATCTTATTTATTTATTCACTTTGATAAACAACCAGAGTAACAAAAAGATAACTTTTTCTGGACATCCAAGTCATAAACAAAGATGACAATGTATATAAGGGCCATTTTTTGAGATAAGGGCTTTACTTTCACTTTCTGATTTTAGGTTTTTGTATAAATATATAAGAAAAAATTGATATTCTGAGATCTTAAGCAGAAAAGTACACCTTCCCGTGACATCTGGTTGTCTCTAGCAACGCTTAAATCAATTTCTCAACTGAAATTCTAGACTTACTTTGCTATTCTGTGCTAGCATAAAGAGAATAAAAAGAGCAAGATCTGCTGCAAACTGCAGAAGAGGCTGGAGATTCTGCAGGAGCCCTGGATCAACTTGACAGTCTTTGATATTGACAGAGCTGCAGAAGAGGTCAAGGGCCTTCTCAATATCTAATGTATCAAGTGAAGGACGACTCTCTTGGAAAGCTGTAAAAATTTAGGGGGATTATTGCTTAAAAAGGAACTTGAAGTATTAAAAAGGATCCATACATTAGGGCTTAATGACATGTCTCAATTTAATATCAACAAAATCTAAAAATCCAAAAACTTGTGCTTCGAACTTACCTTG
>BOPN01000316.1:152500-160000 GCA_017312705.2 Penaeus japonicus | reverse complement strand
GAACGCCATTATATTTCGAGAAAGAGAGGGAGGAGGGGGTTGATGGGGGAGGGGGAAGGGGAAGGGGAAGGGGAAGTGGAAGTGGAAGTGGAAGGAAAGGGAAAGGGGAAGTGGAAGGAAAGGGAAAGGGGAAGGGAAAGGGGAAGGGGAAGGGAAGCAGAGCAAGGGGAGGGAAAGGGTACGAGGGAGCGAATGGATAGGTGGAAAGGGTGAAGAAGAGACATTAGAATAAGTGAAAGAGGGGATTGTGAAGGAGAAAATGAGAGTGAGTGTGAGACTTCGAGTTAGAGTTAGAGTTGGAGTTAGACTGAGGCTGAGACTGAGACTGAGACTGAGACTGAGACTGAAAGAAATAGAAGAAAAATTAAAAGACAGATAAGCACTATTGATAGATTTCGCGTTCAGAATATTTATTCCCCATAAGGGTTACGAAAAGTAGTGTTGGCGATGCAGGCTACGTAAAGGGGAGATGTGTGTAAAGTCTACTGCAGGGCTACTCAACTAGCAGCCACGTGCATCTGCATACATTGGAACTTGCCCTAACTGGACCTGTGCCTGTGATAGTTAATTAGCCGTGGTCTACCGGTTGATAGGTGGCTTGGTGGTGGGTGGTCTTCAATGTCTTACGTTGTGGATTGGTCAGTCATCCCAGTTCTGTCGTTTACGTTCGTTTATGTTCTTTTAGGAGGGAGCGGGGAGGGTCTGGGTGAGGGTCTAGGGGAGGGTCTGGGTGAGAGGTGTTGAGGTGGTTTGGGGTAAGAGGGGTAGAGGGGGTAGAGGGGGGTTGACGTAATCACAGGACAAATTATTCGTTTGTGGTTTATTGGTTAGTATTGAATATTCATCCGCATTGTGGCGGTGGAAATCTCTCCCCCCTCTCCCACCTCTTTACCACACAGGCCTATAGTTTATTTCTCTCTCTCTCTCTCTCCCTCTCTCTCTCTCTATATATATATATATATATATATATATATATATATATATATATATATATATATATATATATATATATATATATATATATATATTTAAAATACATGTAATAAGCAAACAATAATAAGCAAGCAAGCAAACAAGCAAGCAAGCCAAGCCAAGCAAACAATAAGCCAAGCGGCAAGCAAATAATAACTCACTCACTCACTCACTCACTCACTCACTCACTCACTCACTCCATCTCAATTCCTCACGTGGCGACACTGGAGGCCGTAAAACGAGAGCCGCGCAGTAGGGTATTTCAATAATTGGTGATTTTTGAAAAATCATTCAAATTCACGGGGACTGTTCAGAAGTAGGCTCCATTTATTTTTTCATGACTAGTGATACCATTTTTTTATTTGTTTTTATCAATATTTACCTATTGCACTTTTAACTCAAAGATACGAAAAATATGATTAAATAATTAGATTAGTCTGGGGTGAAATTCCCGTTTTCTATATTCTCTTCGTCATTTTAGCAGTAATTACTTAACGATGTATTCAAATTATGTTGATTTATTTAATCGTGTATAGTATAATTCTAGTTTTTAAGATTTTTTTCTACAATTAAGCATAATATTACACATGGTGAAAGTATATTACAAACTAGAAACGTATCTTTTATTGGCAATATCTATGATATGCAACAACTTCCCACATGTACTATATTCCCCTATCCGTAATTACCATGTATTTGATATCCCATATATATAATAGAACAAAGGAGAACTAAACACTCTTTCCGAAAAACCTGGGACATTCACAAACTTTTCTGTGGTGAGGTTCCATATCTCTTCCTCATAGGAAAAATTATACCACCAAATTCGATCCTTCGGGATTTGGCTTTCGTTTGTATATCAACTTTTTCAGATTCCATTTTCAGCATACCAAATACCTCATGTATGCAGTCAGCATCGTGAGAGAGTGACATGAAAATGACATCTGTGTTAAGCAGATATCTACTGATGGATGCAAAGTAGGATTTGTCAAACCCTAATCTGATCCCTACTTCTGAACACATTTGAGATGCCCCAAATGCTGTCTGAAATATTGTCGGCTCTGTACTAATGACAGCTTTTCGCCAGCAAAAGAAATGGATCTTGGAGAACTCGAAGATACCTTTGATAACAGTAGGGTTCTTTTTGCAATGTCCCCAAGCATCTAATCAAATTGTCTTTCAAGCCAACTTTGGTCTTGGATGGCAAATCAGCATTTTCAATACTTCATAATTTATCAAGTACAACATCAAGTGATATACAAACATGTAATGATGAACACATATAACCTAACCACCTAACACCAACTGGCACAAATATCCTAGGCAATATTATGTTTTTTAAATTCTTTTAAGGACTCAAGACAAAATAATTTTGCATGTCTGTTCAGTAGTTCATGAATGGTTACCCGTCAATAGCATTAAAATTGAATTGGCCACTGAAAACGGACCTCATCATTTATATCCTCATAAAAATCAATCACTTTTTTATTCAATTCCCTGAGGTTATGACATGTTTTTATTCATATTGGTTATCTTCAATGAAGCTAGAGTGTCATCTCTTTTACCAATAGTTGCTTGCCTTTTCTTGCGGAAAATGGTAGTATCTAAAGGAATCAATCTGCTGTCAAGACCTACTACTTGAGAAAAAAAAAGCATCAGTAAAATTTGTTGCATTATTTCCGTGGTGTATTTCCGTTTCCCTTCTGGCAGTCATCAGAAGTGGATAAATCTTCTAAGGTTGAGGAAGATTAAGTTTCCGTTGTCATGTTCATCATCTGTATTGTTTTCACACATTCCTGAATCTCACTCAGTAATTTATTTGCCAGACTACATTTCCTCTTATTTTTGTATTCCTTCCTTTTGGCTTTTATGGTCAGCAGAACCAGTGGATACAGCACTACCATTTAACTTTGCTTCATACCACTCGATGTCTTCTTGTAGCACTCTCTCGGTTGTCTTTTGCCTTTAAGAGATACGATTTCAGTACCAATAAACGAAGCTCTCAAACTCTCCTCCTGTGTATGATAATATACTTTCTATATGTTAAGTACTTTTGTGATGGCCTTTAGTTTAGTAATAGTCTTCAGTCCAAATTTCTGATATAATTCTTCAATTTAGTCACAAGTTTCAAAGCAATTTGTCGTCCAGAAAAGTTTGAATTTCAATCAAACACTTTCAGCGAATTATATCGTGCCAATATATCACAAACAAGTAGCAACACAACAGAAGCTTGTTGGAATGTATAATAATGTTATTAATTAACTAACGTTTATATGCTTATTAAAGAAACACGGCATTACTTTACAGGCCATTAAGTTCAGGGAGGAACTAGAAGTATTGAAAGACTTCCGACCTAAGGTCATTGAGGAACTTGCTATATGCGGTATTTAAATGGCAAGGTCTGTGAGAAATTTGTTGCATGCAATATTTAGGTTCCCAAGGTCAGCGAGGAACTTCCTGCACCTAAAGACACAAATCTGATTGCGATTCGGAAGGGAACTATCATCACTTAACGTTAGCGAGGAAGTTCGAAGTGCGTGGACCTCGTCCGCTGCGCGGCCCCAATTCCGCGGAAATGCGTAATATATTAAATTGAAAAGTGCAACCCCTAAACGTTATCAGATCAAGCTGATTTTTTTCACATTTCATTTTTATGATATATGGAGCCTATTTTTGTACAGTCACAATGACATTTCAAAAGTTGCAATTATTGAAATACCCTACCGCGCAGCCTATAGCATCTGGAGAGCCGCGCGCCCATTCGCCCATTCGCCCATTCGCCTGATGCAAGCCAGACGCGGGTGTGGTGTCGGGCGGCCCTCGGTTTCTCTGCAGAGGGAGGGGAGTCGGTCCTTCGGCTGGCGAGGCCTGTGGTCTGTGGTCGTTCGGGCGCTCCATCCGTTTTCTCGTCTTTGACTTTTTTCTTTAGAGGTTTGGTTGTGAGGGTGGGTGGGTGGGTGGTTGGTTGGGTGGTAGGGTGGGTTGGTTGGTTTTGGGTGAGTGGGCGGGTGGGTTTTGGGTTGCTGGGTGGGTTTTGGGTTGGTGGGTGGTTGGTTGGTTGGCTGGTTGGTTGGTTGGTTGGTTGGTTGGTTGGTTGGTTGGTTGGTTGGTTGGTTGGTTGGTTGTTTGTTGGTGTTGTCATTTATGTTGTTATTGATTCTTTTGTTATGGTTGTTTGTTATTGGTTAAAATTGTTTGTATTGTTTTGGTTGTCACTGTGTTTCCTTTTTTATTAATGTTGTTCTGGTTTTCATACGTATTCCACATCACTACAATGACTATAACCGATGTTCCTCGTCGCCCTTGCCTTTTTTTATTTGCTGCCCCCTCTCCTTGGGACAACTTTTTATCTTTTACGATTGTTTTCCAATCCGCTTCTCTCGCCCATTTTGTGCCCTGCTTTTGCGTTCGACTGCCGCCGTCCCTCTTCTCGCTTCATCCCCTTCCCCACGCCCAACCCCTACCTCATACTCACTTCAGCCTTCCCTTCCCTCATCTCCCTTTACCTCTTCACCCAGTCTCAATTTCTCTTTCACCCTTTTCCTTCACTATCTTTATTCACCCCTCTTCCTTCCGCCATCCCCCGTTCTTCTTCGCTCTGCCCCCCCTCCCCCTCTTCACACCGCTCCCCTTCCCCTCTTCACACCGCTCCCCTTCCCCTCTTCATACTCCCTCATCGCCTCCTCTCTCTCCTCGTTACCCCCCTCCCTTTCCCCTCTTCATACCCCCTCTTCATACCCCCTCTTCGCCTCCTCTCTCTCGTACCCCCCCCTCCCTTTCCCCTCTTCATACCCCCTCTTCGCCTCTCTCCTCTCTCTCCTCATTACCCCCCTCCCTTCCCCCTCTTCGCCTCCTCTCTCCTCATTACACCCCTCCCATTGTTTTTTTTCCCCGCCCCCTCTCATCGCCCTCCCCCACTCCCTCCCCTCCCCACATCGTCTTATCCCCCCCCCATCCCTCCCCACTGCACTCTCTTGCTCGGCTGATTTTATGTCCCTTCCTCCCAAATCGCATTTTCCTCTCCGCGGGGTCCCAGCTGTCACCGTCAGAGTTCTCCTCCATTCTTTACCGCCAAAACGCTCGCATGCGGGGCTCAGACGCTCATGCAAACGAAAACAAAAACAAGAAAAAGAAAAAGAGGGGTAGGGGATGGGGGGGATGGGGAAATCGAGAAGATCGGTTGTGTCGCTCAGGGGAATTGGGGGCTCACAGCACTGCTTGGGTATAAAGCACACGCACACAGGGAAGGGGAAGGGGGAAGGGGAAAAAGGAAGGGGTAGGGGTAGGGGACGCACATGTAGTCTCCCCGAATCTTGTGTACATACATTGAACTCGAGGACGAACGCAGTTTTACGAAGTTCCCGTGTTTTATGGCTGGATGTTTTGCGACTGTCCTTTTCTTTTCTTTTCTTTTTGGGTCAGGTAGATTGGCTGGGTCTGACAGCCGCAGCCGCTTGGATGTCGTTTGTTTATTCGTTTTGTTTCTCTTTCCAGGTGAGGATGGATGATGGTGCTAGCTGGTGAGGAGTACAACGTCGTTACCTGCCATCTTCACACGCTGGTAAGGAGAACTGTTGGTTTTCTGTTGCGATTCGTCTGTTGATTGATTCATTAGATTAGTAGTTTGCGATTTATTTTATGCCCGTAGGCTATCAGGATTTCCTGGCTAGACAGAGACTTCCACTGAGCCTATTATTCTGGGTGTGGAAGCATCCGTGTGTCAGTTAAATGTTGCGAGCATTAAGCAAGCACTCTCGGTTGAAGGTCACCTACCAGAACGTTTTCCACCAACCCGCAGGAAAGTTTCTTGGTGGAAGTTGCCCGCCACATTTTTTTTTTCAAAGCTAGCCGCTGGTTCCTGTTCTGCCTGGGGCGCAACACAGAACAAATATGTTATGTAGCACTTTGAAGGCTGTCTGTGTGGGGGCTTCTCCTCCGACGGTGTTTGGTCATTCATTGTTCTTTTGATAGAAAGAGTAGTAGTGACGTGGGTTGGGGATCATGATGTCGATAATTGTGCTAATGATACCACCGCCGTCAGCCACATCCACACCCGCATCCCTGTCTTCCATCACCACACTCGGCAGAAAAAGAAAAAGAAAATCGAGAGGCGAGAAAGCTTGATTCAGACGGGATAAAGACCGCAAAGCGAAACGCGGAAATGAGCGCAGAGCGCCAGGAGCAGTCGGGATTTGCTGCTTTACTCTAGGACGCAAAAAAGGGGAGCTAATAGTCCCTCTTTTTAGGATCCCTGGAGGCGTGTGGGAGAGGAAGAAAGAGACGAGATGGGGAGAAGGGGAGGGGGTTAGAAGGGGCCGAGGGCGTGGTGCGGTTGTTATTGTGGTAGTTTTATGAGTGGGTTGGTATGGTGAAGGTTGTTTCGTCATGGTGGCAGGAGTGAGAATGTTGTGATGTTCTGAGGGTGAGTGATTGAGTGGGCGTGTTTCATTTCGTATGAGTTTCGTAGGGTCAGTGTTATCGGTCGAGAGTGAAGTGTTGTTGTGGGCGGGCAGTCGTGGGTTGAGAGAGTGAGCGCTGTTGTTGTGACGGGGCGAAGGGCGGGGGTACTCTAGGCACATCAAGGTCAAGGATGTGCCTTTTATCTGTGGGTGTGACCGCCGTCCGCCCTTATATGGGAGGGCGCGAGAAGCCTTCCGCAGCCCTGCATGACGAGGAGTGCGAGGGAGGGAATGGGCGAGGGAGGCTTTAACCCCCCCCCCCTCATCCCCCATCCCCCCCATCTCCCGGTCTTACAGCTCTCTTGCATAGGATTAACTTACCGCAAAGCTTCTTCCGTAAGGGCCTCGACAAAGGATCCACTGAGTACTTTGGATTTCTACCCTATGTAACGAAAATGCATTACGCGCGCGCGCACACACACTCACACACACACACACAAACACACACACACACACACACACACACACACACACACACACACACACACACACACACACACACACACACACACACACACACACACACACACACATACATACACACACACACACATACACATACACACACACACACACACATATATATATATATATATATATATATATATATATATATATATATATATATATATATATATATATATATATATATATATATATACATAATTTATTTAAAGGGACGAAGTATCATGTATGGAAGGAAGGTGAGAAATAAATAAATTAAAGAAAGAAAGAAAGGGAAGAAAGAGGAGAAGAAAGAAACGACGTAAGATAGGAAAGTAAAGAGTCAAGGAAAGGAAGCAATGAGTGAAAGAAGCGACAGCGCGACCAAAGGAAGAAGGAAACACGGAAAGGTAAGAAGTAAATAAAGTGCAAAATAAAGTGCACGACTTCAGGGTAATGACGAGGAGAAAGATAAGACAAAGAGGGAAGAGATAAGGTGGAGGGGCGAGGGAGAAGGACACAATAAACCTCCCTCTGGAAGTGTTTTGCGTGCAAACTCCCTCCCCCAACACCCCCCCCCCACACCCAACACACACACACTTCTCGCTATCTGCCGATCCTCGAA
>BOPN01000316.1:145000-147500 GCA_017312705.2 Penaeus japonicus | reverse complement strand
CTCGGGCGGGAAGGAGGAGGAGGAGGGGGTTCAAGAGCCCAGGCGGGACAAGGGCGAGGCGCCGCGGGGACGGAGGGAGGGGAGGGGAGGAAAGCGAGGGGAAGAGGAGGAGGAGGAAGAAGAGGAGGAAGAGGAGGATGACGACGGCGAAAAAGATAAAAAAAGTGGAAGGAAGGAAAAGGAATAGAAAAGAACATGGAAGAAGACAAGAAGAATGAATTGAAGAGGAAGAGAAGGAAAAGAAAGAAAGATAAAAGACAGACAGACAGACAGACAGACAGACAGACAGACAGACAGACAGACAGACAGACAGACAGACAGACAGACAGACAGACAGACAAACAGACAAACAAAAAGAAAAAGAAAGAAAAAACGAAAGAAGAAAAAGAAAAAGAGGGAAGAAGAGGAGAAGAAGGCCAAAGGAGGAGAGGAGGATTAGAGTTCCTATTTAATTTATAAGAATCGTCTTCATTATAGTATCCTATACTTTTGTTTGCATCCCCCCCCCCCACTAGAATCGCCTTTAAGAAGGGAATTGGCATCTTTATCTGTTCATTATTTGGCCATTCTCTGTAACGACGACTTATCCCATTTCCCATGTATTTCATTTTTTAGTGAAGAGTGAAAACACTTTTGGATCTTATAATTAACGACAGCTGTACATTCTATGCCAGCTCCTCCTCCACCCCCTTCTCTCCCACCTTCCCCTCCTTCCATTCTCTCCCCCTTTCCTCCTTCCATTCTCTCCCCCTTTCCTCCTTCCCTTCTCTCCCTTCCCTCCTTCCCTTCTCTCCCCCTTCCCTTCTTTCCACCTTCCCTCCTTCCCTTCTCTCCCCCTGCCTTCCTTCCCGTCCCCCCCCTTCTCTCCTATCCCCTTATCCTTCCCTTCTCTGTTTCCGTCTCCCTCCCCTTCTCTCCTACCCCCCCCCACTCCCTCTCTCTCGGTGCCGTAGCAACTCCATTTCCGGTTCCCGCCGCTTGATCCAGAGTCCGTCCAGTGAAAGAACACAGAATCCCTGAGCCTATGGGAAAGACGCACACACACGTACGCGCACTCGTGGCTGGCACTGGCACTGGCACTGGAACATGCGTACGCTCTCTTTCTCACTCGCTCGCTTGTACACACTCACTCGTTCGCACGCTCGCTTGCACTCACTCACTCACTCACTCACTCACTCACCCCACTTTTGCACTTTCACTCACTCTTGCACTCACTCACTCACTCACTCACTCACTCACTCACTCTTTCACTCACTCCTCGCCTCCTCCGCCTCCTCCCTCCCTCCCTCCCTCCCTCCCTCCCTCCCTCCCTCCCTCCCTCCCTCCTTTCCTCCGTCTCATTCACATACATTTGGGGCGCACAGGCGCAACAGAGTCTATTCCTATATCTTTTTGTTCCCTTTTCCTGGGAGGGGGACGGGGGAGGGGGGGGGGCTCTGAGAATGTAAGGGGATATTGATTCCCCCCGACGTCCCCGTTCTCCTCCGTCGCCCCTCCTCCTCCTCCCCTCCTCCTCCTCCTCCTCCTCCTCCTCCTCCTCCTCCTCCTCCTCCTCCTCCTCCTCCTCCTCCTCCTCCTCCTCCTTCCTTCTCTTCCTCTTCTTCCTCTTCTTCCTCTTCTTCTTTATCTTTTTGTTTTTGTTGTATTCTTTTTTTCCTCTTCGTTGTTGTTTTTTTTTATTGTCATTTCTTCTTTTTCTTCTTCTTTTTATTATTTTCTTCAGCTTCTGTTCCTCCTCCTCTTCCTCCTCCTCCTCTCCTTCTTCCTCCTCCTCCTCCTCCCTCCTCCTCCTCCTCCTCCTCCTCCTCCTCCTCCTCCTCCTCCTCCTCCTCCTCTTCCTCCTCCTCCTCCTCCTCCTCCTCCTCTCCTCCTCCTCCTCCTCCTCCTCCTCCTCCTCTACCGCCGCCGCCACTAGAGTCTATACTATGCTGTTGTGGAAGTTCTCGGCGCTTCCTCTGTATATGTTTTATTATTGTGTTCGTTTTGCATCTTTGTGTGAAGGTTGTTTTTGTTTTATAGTTGAGTAATTTGTCTTTTGATGGTGATTTTTTTTTTTTTTTTTTTTTTTTTTTTTTTTTTTTTTGGCTTGGTTCTCTTTGGGTGAGAGTGTTTTCTGCTTGAAGCTTAGGGAAGGGGGGAGAGAGAGAATACTAGTCGTATTTGTCTCCTTCATTTCTCTCTCTCTCTCTCTCTCTCTCTCTCTCTCTCTCTCTCTCTCTCTCTCTCTCTCTCTCTCTCTCTCTCTCTCTCTCTCTCTCTCTCTCTCTCTCTCTCTCTCCCCTCTCTCCCTCTCTCTCCCTCTCTCCCTCTCTCCCTCCCTCCCTCCCTCCCTCCCTCCCTCCCTCCCCCCCTCCCCCTCGAAAAATTGATAATAAAATAAGTGAACCTATGAATACACAATTAATTAATGATATGTGGAGCCATAGCAATGACATTAACAAACCCAATACCTTTAATGAGTAGCTCCACTTAGGCATTTCCCCGAATATATAAGTGTGGG
>BOPN01000316.1:137500-140000 GCA_017312705.2 Penaeus japonicus | reverse complement strand
GAGGTTGCCTCGGTGCGTTCCCGAGAGTGGCGCATTCGCAGGGTGAGGCACGTCGTCCTTACGAAGGGAGGTGTGGGCAGGGGCGTGGCGCAGGTGCGAAGGGCGTCGCCACGTTGGAGGGGCCTCTGTCTGTGGTTGGGGGAGGCCTGGGGGAGGTACCTGTAGATGGTGATATGAGATACAGGGGGATTAAAAAGTTTTTTTTTATTATTATTGTAAGAGGATTTCTGGAATTTCATTGAATAAAGAAATTGTAATAAAGAGCATACAATATTATAGATTTGACGTCACTACAAATAAGCAAGGAATATAGAGAGATCAGGGAGTAGGGAAAAGCATAAGGAGAGATCAGGGAAGCAGGAAAAATATAGCGAAAAATCAAGGAAAATCAAAATGAAAGACGAGGGAGAGCGGCATCGAGGGGGGCAAGATAGCGCCCATGTCAAAGGACAGCAAGGATAGAACAACATGACCCGCGTTGCACCATCCCCCACATCCCGAAGAATACGTCGGAACGGAACTCCTAGCTAGCATCCTTCTCCCGATAGTCCTTACGTAAAAAAAAAGAATCCTGAGGAGGAAGGCTCGCAGGATCCGACGCCGCCGCCGCCGCCGCTGATTAGGATGGACATTAGGCAAGGGCGTCGGCAAGGACTTGCAGCCGTACCTCGCCTCGTGTTATCTCTTAAGGCGCTGTCACACTAGCCTATTTTCCGTCGTTTTTTTCGTCAATTTCCAAAAATTGTCAGTTTTTTTGAGGCGCGCAGTTACACTAGGAATAAATGCGATAAATAAATAAATAAATAAATTTATTCTCGGAATTATCGTCTGACTAGAAAGATGCCAATTCGCTCAAAAACTGACATTTTTTTCAGAAAATTGACGGAAAAGTGCTAGTGTGACAGCGCCTTTAGAGTTCTGTTGTCTGTCTGTTTCATATTTGTGTTGAGGTCGTGTTGCTTATCCGTTGGAGAAAGGACGGCATTGCATGAGATGTTTTTGTGTTCGGAATTTAGATCCACGTCTTCTTGTTCTGGTCACTTTTGGGCTTTTGTTCCCTCCATTCGTAAAAGAGTACTCTTCCTGTACCCATGTTCCTTCCCCCTATCCCCCCCCCCGCGCTCCCCCTCTACCCTCCCCATCTAACCCCAAGCGTACGACCATATTGACTGTTCCCGTCACACATGGGGGAGTATTGTCCGCTAATTATTACACGCTGCCGCGGTCTCCACCTCTCGCTAATTAAACCCACTGCTCAATTATCGGCCCCTGGAAGTTCTATTTGTTCCATCTGCTCTTTTTTTACACACACCCACTCTCTCTCTCATCTAAAACTCCCCTTCTCTCTCTCTCTCTCTCTCTCTCTCTCTCTCTCTCTCTCTCTCTCTCTCTCTCTCTCTCTCTCTCTCTCTCTCTCTCTCTCTCTCTCTCTCTCCCTCTCCCTCTCCCTCTCCCTCTCCCTCTCCCTCTCCCTCTCCCTCTCCCTCTCCCTCTCCCTCTCCCTCTCCTTCTCCCCTTCTTCCTTCCTCCCTCTCCCCCTCTTCCTTCCTCCCTCCTCCAATTCCACCGCTTGCCTTTCCGCCACCCCCCTCCCCCCTCTCTCTCTCTCTCTCTCTTTAATCGAAAGGAAATAGCGAGCCGTCTGCTTGTGCACTATATTCTGTTTAGCAGCGGTGCTCACAAGGTCGGTTTTTATCCGCTACTCTACCGGCGCTTCGTCCTTGTTACCATTGTTTTAAGAATAGTATTTTGTGTTGATTGATTTATTTATCCCATATTGTTGCCTAAGCAGAGGAAGTTGGGGAATTGAAGCATTATGATGTGTAAGCAGGTGGCGGGGAAGCAGCGCTAGTGGGTTGGTAAGGTTGTGGGGAAGCCTCCTTTCTCCTCCTCCCTCCTCCCTCCATCCTTCTTCCTCCCTCCTCCTTACTCCTCTCCCTCCTCCTCCTCCCTTTTCCCTCCTCTCTTCTCCCTCCTTTCTCCTCCCTCCTCCTCTCTCCCCTTCACCCTCATCGTTCCTTCCAACCCCCTCTTCTCTTCCTTCCTCTTCCCTCTTACTCCTCCTCTTCCTCCCTCCTCCTTCCTCCTTCCTCCTTCCTTTTTTCACCCTTCTTTTCACCAGTCCTCCCTCGTTCCGCCCCTTCTTCCTCTTCCTTTCCCGTTCCCCACCTCCTCTTCCTTCGCTCTTTCCCTCCTCTTCCTTCCTCCTTCCCTCCTCTTCCTCCTTCCCTCCTCTTCCTCCTGCCCCGCCTCCTCTGCCTTCCACCCTTATCTCCTCCTTCCCCCCCCTTCCCCCCCTCCTCCTTCCCCACCCCCTCCCCCTTTTCTCCTGCCCCTCACCACCCCTACCTATCATTTGACAGAGTCATGAATGGCGAGCCCCCCCCTGCCTCGCTCGGTGCTTCTGCTCTACTTATACTCGTCTTTTCTGTAGCACCGGCCTCTCTCTCTATCTTTCTCTATTTCTCTCTCTCTCTCTCTCTCTCTCTCTCTCTCTCTC
>BOPN01000316.1:130000-132500 GCA_017312705.2 Penaeus japonicus | reverse complement strand
TGGAAGGGGAGAAGGAAGGAAGGAGAGGTGGGAGGGAAAGGGGAAGGGGGAGGGAAGGGAGGGGGGAGGAAAGGAGAAGGAAGGAGAGGGGGAAGGAGGGGGAGGAGGAAAGAGAGGATAGGGATGAGGGGAAGGGAGGATGAGATGGGGAAGGGAGGGAAACTAAGAGGGGAGGTGAAGGTGAAGGGAAGGGCAGAGAGTGGAGGAGAAGGGGAAAGGAAAGGGATGGGGAAAGGGAAAAGAAGGAAGAAGTGGAAATTGAAGAAGGGGAGAAGGGGGGAAGGGCTGGCCCCACGGCTGACGGACGCCCACGGTGACGTTTTTGGGTTGCATTTGGGACGGAAAGGAAAGTGTTGGCGTGGTTGTTGTGTGCACGACATTGGCATTCCTTGGCATTCTTTTGTTCTTGATTTTCCTCTCGTTTCCTGTGTTTGGTTTTATTCCCCCTCCTCTCCTCTTCTTTTATAAATTTATTTTTTTCATGTCCTTTCTTTTCCCCTCTGTCGTCTCGTCTAGTCTCGTCTCTCTTCTCCTCTCCTCTCCTCACCTCTCCTCTCCTCTCCTCTGCTCTCCTCTCCTCTCCATCTTCCACTCCCCTCTCCACGCTTCCATTCCTTTCCCTACCCACCCCACCCCATCCCTTTCCCCTTCCTCTTACCTCTCCCTCCCCCTCTCCCTCCCCCTCTCCCTCTCCCTCTCCCTCTCCCTCTCCCTCCCCCTCTCCCTCTCCCTCTCCCTCTCCCTCTCCCTCTCCCTCTCCCTCTCCCTCATCTCCCCCCCCCCTCCCCCCTCCTTACCCCCCACCTGAGCGCCCATCCTTCATCCCACAGGCCAGCAATTGAGATATCCGGTTCATCAGTCGGCGGTCGGGTTTCCTCATAGCTGATTTCCCTGGCTGTTAATTAAGCACGATGTCAGTGTAGGAGCTCGGTGGAGGAGACCCGAATACCAGGAGACCCAGTGTAGAGACTCAGTGTAGGAGACCCAGTGGCAGGAGCCCGGTGTAGGAGACTCAGTGTAGGAGACCTTGTGTAGGAGACCCAGTGTAGGAGCCCCGGTGTAGGAGACTCAGTGTAGGAGACCTTGTGTAGGAGACCCAGTGTAGGAGACCTTGTGTAGGAGACCCGAATTGGCAGGAGACTCGGTGTAGGAGACCCAGTGTAGGAGACCCAGTGTAGGAGACTCAGTGTAGGAGACTCAGTGTAGGAGACTCAGTGTATGGGACTACATATTTTAAGGGTCCTGTGTAGTCCTGAGAGGCGAGATGATAGTCCTTTTGATCTAGAGAGGAGAGGCGCGAGAGCTGGGGTGGCCCTGTCTTATGTGGAGTTGGAGAGAGAAGGATGACATGGAAAAATCGTGAAGGTAGTGAGAATATGATGATGAGTAGGTAAGATGGTGAGTAGTAGGGAAGTGAGAAGTAAGGTGGTAGGTGAGAGAATGAGTAAGTAGTAAGTAAGTAATTAAGTAAGGTCATGGGTAAACAGTATGAAGGCAACAAAGAAAAATAAAAAAGGAACTGAGATGGACAGTTGAGAGAGAGAGAGAGAGAGAGAGTGAGAGTGAAGGTGAGTGAGTGAAGAAAAGACCAGGGAATGGGCAAGTTGCCGTTTTTTGCAATTCCTACTGGAACAGATTCCAGTTTGAACTGTTGATGTGACTGGCCGGATGAAGCCTTGGTTTTGGCCGGGTGAAGCGGTGAGACTGACCGTGATTGGTATGTGGGGCGGCGGGGGTGGGGGTGGGGTGGGGTGTTATATCTCCGGGAAAATGAAGTTGGAAATGAGAGGACAAATTGCTGTACGTACCAGGGAGACATATATTACTTTTTTTTTATCATATATCTGTCTATCTGTCTGTATATCTCTATATGTTTTTCCTGTCTGTATCTACCTCTCTGTTTTTAACATATATATCGTTTTCATCTGAAGTGACCAGCTTCACGTTTATATGTGTCTCTATAAACACACACATGCACACACGGACATACACATACGCATATCTATATCTCTTCTCTATGTAAACACCCAACTCCCTATACACATCTGCATCTGCCTCCATCTATATCAGCCTGCATCTGTCGTGCAGTGAATCCATCTATCTATCTGCCTAGAAAGATGCACAGGCTTTAAATCAATTTAGGAATAAAACAACAACAGCAACAACAACAACGGAGGATGACGTCACACGAGAGGCGTGATCTAGAGCTCGAGATCACAAGGCACCGAGACTTTAAAGTGCAAAGAAAGCGGTTATTAAGAGCTGTTTGTCAGCGTTGGCGGGCGGCGTTGCTCTGCTCTGCGCCTTCTTCGGGGGAGGGCGCAGATCCAGGTTCTTTCGTTTCTCTTTATCTTGTTATTTTATCGGTCCTATTCTGAGGATGGGACAGGGAGGCGTATGATGGAGGTGGATATGTGGGAGACAGGGAGGGAGAGAGAGAGAGAGGGAGAGGGGAGAGGGGGAGAGAGAGAGGGAGAGGGAGAGAAAGAAAGAGAAAGAG
>BOPN01000316.1:92500-102500 GCA_017312705.2 Penaeus japonicus | reverse complement strand
TATAAGATCAAATTATTCTATTGAAATAATAAGATGAACTTGAAAGGCCGTCAAAATAAAACAAAAAAATAAGGCCTAAGTCTGATATGACGCAACATGACCTTCATATGTTTGCCTATGCATCGGGAATAGTGACCAGCAGGACAAATATGATAATGTATATTAATCCCCTAATATGACACAAGATCCAGATAGGAGCCCATGTATTCCCCACAATCTATTAAATATCTTCCACTTTATGTATGAAAAGTACAATTAGATAAAAGAAGATTATACTAAACTGACCAAAAGAATATAAAAAAACAGTCATTGGCATCCATTCGCCGTCATGAGAGCAGACGACAACAACAAACTGTGATAGAGTGTGGTCGTATCTACCACAGCGGAGACGGTGACCGGTAGTTTTAATTCTTTGTGACAAGAATGACCATCATAGGAGGAGCCAGGTGTGTGGGAATGAGGGTGGCCATGTGGTTTAGGGGAGGGAGAAGAGGTGTAAACAATTGACTTGGTGAACAGGATGCAATCGTGTGACAAGATATGATTAATGTTAGGTGTATTATGTGTTCTCAATGTACTACTATCTCTTTTCCATGCATGTGTGGCCACTTGAGTTATGATAATGATTGATGGAGTGAGTGTGTGATTGAATTAATTTTGTCTCTTTTAAGTCAGGTTCTCCTGTACTTTTACGTGGGGGGAAAAGTTATGTAATACTTTGTTTATTTATATCTTTGTAAGTGTTTGAAGGTGTGTTATCAAAATGAAAGTGCATGCCAACAATGCCGTACATCAAATGGAAAAGGATGATGGATAGTAGGCCTTTTTGAGACTTTTAAAATATTAGTTATGTTTTATAAGTAGTGAATTTCAACTCAAAAGAGATGGATATGATTACTCATGTCTCTTCAGTGAATGGTAGTAGATTTACCTTGCAAGAAATAGATCTTTATATGTGTTCATCCTACTTATTACTTTGTTTGGAATCTCTATATGTGACACTTCAAATGCGATGCAACTTTTCGTCATCCATCCAGGAAAGAAGGTCATGTTGATACAGTTATTTTGGGCATGTATCATGGTTTATGATTGTATGTTTATTTGGGATTGTATGTTTATTTACACTGTCCATCACGGTTTTATTTTTAAATTCTCTTTCTGCATAGATAGGCTTACAAGTGCTGAGTCACTAAGGAGTCAATTAATAGGCCTATCTAATCTCACTTACTTATCTCATTCCATGTTTTTGAGATCATTATTACTGATAGTTAATAACCATTGCAGATGGGGATAGATTTGCTTGCCTGTACCCAAGGACAGGTACTAGTCTCACCTGTGAGGCACCCCTGATGAGTTTAATTTCAGAACGAGGGAGCTTAACACCACACATCAGGATTTTTCGTGTTCTTTCATTCACTCTTTATAATTCTAGAACCATTTTTGTATTAGTAATTTTTTAGTTTTATAATGTTGTGAGACTTGTATGTGTCATCTAACAGGTTTTATTAGTGTTGTAGTAAACTAAAATTGTAGTATAGGGTCCATATCAGCTTGTTATGTTCTGTATTCTCAGTATAATAGAAGTATTACAATTTTATAACTGGATCAAAAGCAACTGTATTTTTTTTGTATTTGTGTACTTTTGTAATCAAATATGAAAGAAATGACCAAGCCAAATGAAGATAACTGGAAGAGATTGGGAAGAGGAAGGAGCCTTCTGACTGTGTGCGGCAAAGCACAAAACAGCCATATTGGCACAGAGGCACATTGCAGATACTCCACATGGTCTGGGTCCTCCCATCCCTGTGGTTGGCAGATCGAGCCCCATTCAAGCTCATGAGTTTCCACTGTTGATTGGCGGTCACCGCTGAGTCTAGGCAATACGGTGCAAGGACTAAGCTCAGGTCAATTCAACACTCATTGGCATACATTCTCACACGTCGGCACATGCTGACATAGGCAGACTCGCTTCAGTGCATATAAGTTCGATGGCGCATCTACTTAACCCGTTAACTATGGGTGACTAGATATCACGTCTAGTGGTTTTTGGGCTACACGCCGGGGACGCGTTATTTTGTCCAGCCTGGCGCGCGGGAGGAGCCAGCACACAGTGCTGGCTCGCGGCCAGTGCGGCCGAGAATCCCGACGCGTTAGGCTTATATGTTCAAGAGTCCCGGAATTTTGGTCTTTTTAAGCCGGATTGGGCCAGTCGGGAACGGGTTAATAAACCTAGCTTATTCTTATCCTTATGGTCTGGGTCACATTCCTCTTCTCATTCTGCCTGCACATCCTGCACTTTTGAGCAGGAGGTTGGCATTTTGTTGTTGCTCTCTTAAGCTGTTACTCTGTAGAGATTGTGAATGGGCACCCTTCAGGGCTTTCCTTCCTACTGGTGCAAAAAGAGAGTGGTGCCACATATGTTTGGGATTTTAAACAAAAACTCATTTGGTGAACTTTAATAAAATTATTGTAATTATGGTTGCAATTGTAAGTCATTTGTAATAAAGACACATCGATCCACCCTATGTAAATCATGGCATGTCATTGTCATTTATGTCATGACACCCATTGTTAGCCAAAAAAAAATATGAATTTATGCTATGACACTTGTCTGTTTTGGGTTAATGTTATGCTAATAAAAATGTTGGTAATAATAACTTTAGTAAGGACAATAATAAGTAAAGACATTTTTAAAAAAAATCAAAGAAGAGGGTAAACAGGTGAGGTCAGGTAGGCTTACTATTGGACTCCAGGGTGACTAAGAACATATGGAGCCATATATTTATAAAATCCTTATGAGAACAAAATCATAGTGGATGGTGCATGACCCTGCCATTAAAGGGCAAGGTATATCTATCTAGTCATGATTGTATGTGTATCTTATTTTTTAGTCAGTATAATCACCTGATGCATATTATATTAACCCCTTCACTACGGGCAGTAGAAAACGCCCCTCACGCCGTATCCGAGCTGCCGCCGCGCGCCAAATTTTAAACGTCGCTACTGAATATGACAAGTTTTAAGCCAAAACCTCTACAAGTTTAAAGCCAAAACCTCAACATAATCATCATGTGTTATATATCAAAATATGCATAGTTAACCTCTTCCCCCATATGCATGTGACAAGTTATTTACATGGGTTGGGAGGAAGATGGAAAGAATGACCTTGGTGGGAGGCCTCACTCAGATGACCAAAGGAAACGGTTGGAGTAGTATGGTAAACTAATCATAATAAGTTTTATATTTTTACATAATGTTCCATAAATGAATAATAAAAAGATTGCTAGCAGGGCCCAGCAATCCCTCCCCTGGTATAAGCGAATCCCACTCTTATGTAATAATAATGAAAGTCAAGTAATCCATCGTATCATATCCAACCTCTATTCTGAAAGATCTCGTACAGTATCTGGAAGAAAGAAAACTCAATTCCACCAGAACTCATCCATGACGCAGTATGCGCGTCCTCGGGTTTGACTCGAGCGCTGCGAGGACACAGTATACGCGTCCTCGTGTTGAAGGGGTTAAGACATTGATTCAGTTTTATAAAATTTTCACACAACTTATTAGAATTGGAGTTGTGAATAGTAGTATCCCATGCCATTTGTGTAAACTTGAAAATGGAGTATTTACTGTAAACTGCTTTTCAGATATGTGGTTGGCTCGGCAATGATGATTGGGGTAGCCCCAGAATACCTCGCAGTATGGCTTGTGTGGCGAGGTGCTTCACTAGTCCTCCCCTCCTGGATATACCAGTGGGGTGACGACAAACTTTATTCTCTATATCAGCGACTAGTACTCTTTTTCTTTGAGACTTGTACGAGATTAGAGGTAGTATTTCTATTACCCACTGGTTTTAGTTTTATGATGGTTATTATATTGATATCCCTTACATTTTTATAGTGCAGGTTAAAGAATTTTGTATGATATGAAAACATCCATTACAGGTGGTGATGTATGGTGATGCTGAAGATGCACTGAAGAAGAGAGAAAGTGTCCTATATCTTGCCAACCATCAGTCAACAGGTATGGCATAATCACAGTTAACATGAATTATCCTATTTAACCCACTCACGACAGGGTGTACATTTGCCTAATTCTGCTCCTGCTGTTGATATAGCAAGCGCACGCAGATCCTGCTGAGAGATTTCTCAAGGTGTGAGGCCATGCTGAACCTCTCAGAGCAATTTTCACTTACACTTCTCCAAAGGGTGACAAAAAGATTTTCTTCTTTTCTTTTTTGATAAAGTCAAGAAAAATGTGCTTACAGAAATGCAACTGTAATGTCTATATATAAACATACTATGTACAATGTGTACATACAGTGAAACTTTATGACACGGAAGGAGGTCATCCATCGTGTCAGAAATATTCCAATGATGTGATATCAGATCATTCATCATGAATTGGTTAAATACTTCAAAGTAATGGAAAAATTTCATTATTTCCATTTAATAGTTGTTAACCCATTCTAAACGGAGGCTCAAACATGCTTACTGACTGTCAAGATGGGCCATATCTGACGCAGTGGGCAGTGGCTAGAAACTAGAGGGAAGGGGGAATTTTTTTTTCTCTTTTTTTTCTTTTCATGTGCCAGGCAGCACCAATTTGCTCAAATAGAATTTTCAATTTAAGCTGACTTTAGAAAGCTGTTAGCTCTGTGATAGTCATAAAACTAAATGAAAGCTGTTAGCTCTGTGATAGTCATAAAGCTAAATGAAAGCTGTTAGCTCTGTGATAGTCATAAAGCTAAATGAAAGCTGTTAGCTCTGTGATAGTCATAAAGCTAAATGAAAGCTGTGAGCTCTGTGATAGTCATAAAGCTAAATGAAAGCTGTTAGCTCTGTGATAGTCATAAAGCTAAATGAAAGCTGTTAGCTCTGTGATAGTCATAAAGCTAAATGAAAGCTGATAGCTCTGTGATAGTCATAAAGCTAAATGGCTGTGAACTTGCTTAAACATTGAGCAGTTTTTGATCTATGCAATGATACTCGTCTTTTAGGCCTAACAGGAGTTGTAATGTAGTGGGTTAATGATATATTCAATTTGGTTTGATAGGAGATACAATATGTCATTTTTTATGTGAATTGAAATTGCACCATGCAATATTATTCATGTTATTTCATAAATTTTAGGAATGTCAAAAAAAACTGATTATTTGATTGATTGCCTATGATTTATGGTATGAATATATAAATATATATTTTTTTCAGTTGACTGGCTGGTAGCTGACATGGTATCTGTCCGAGGTGGATCCTTAGGGCACCTGCGCTATGTGATGAAAAACACATTACAGTTGATCCCACTGTATGGTCACTACTTCTACACTCACGGCTGTATTTATGTGAGGAGGGGGAATTTCAATCAGGATAAGATGATTGATGCCCTGGACTACCTAAAAAATCCAAAGATTCCTGTTAGTATTGCATGCTGTTCATATGTAATGTGGCCTTCATATTGTATGTATCTTAAGTTTGTTGTCACATATTGCATTTGAGATTCTATATAATAATATTTGGAGAAGAATAAATTGCTAATGTGCTGTACTATAGGTCTTATACCAAGTGGGTATATGAAAAATCAATTCACTGTTCACTTATTAATTCCTGTTATTTTTTTGGTTTGATATAGCCTGTTGGAGGAATATATATATATATATATATATATATATATATATATATATATATATATATATATATATATATATATATATATATATATATATATATATATTTATTTTTATTTATTATGTATGCCGTTATATATCAATCAGTAATCTGAAAATAAAACAAAAGCAAAAAAACAATGTATATAAATTTTTATAAAGAAAGATCAGTTTACTTTTTCTTATTGCATATCTGTATATTTGAAACAGACATGGTTGGTAATCTTCCCAGAGGGTACACGCTATTACCCAGGCAGCCCAGATGTCATCAAGAAGTCAGAAGAATATGCAGTGGAACACAATCTACCGGTATTCTAATTTATGTGTGAAGTTAATGATTAGCATGATATATTTGATTGATGAGTCTTAGGAATCTCTCATTTTTAGAGTAGTTGTCAGATTTTCTAGAGCTATTGAGATTATTATTGTTGTTGTTGTTACTATTATTATTATTATTATTATTTTTTTTTTTTAATTGTTATTATTACAATTATTATTATTATTATTATTATTATTATTATTATTATTATTATTATTATTATTATTATTATTATTATTATTATTATTATTATTATTACTATTACTATTACTATTACTATTACTATTACTATTACTATTACTATTACTATTACTATTACTATTACTATTACTATTACTATTACTATTACTATTATTTTTATTATTATTATTATTATTATTATTATTATTATTATTATTATTATTATTATTATTTATTATTATTATTATTATTATTATTATTATTATTATTATTATTATTATTATTATTATTATTATTGTTATTATTATTATTGTTATTATTATTATTGTTATTGTTATTGTTATTATTATTATTATTATTATTAGTAGTAGTAGTAGTAGTAGTAGTAGTATCATTATCATTATCATTATCATTATCATTGTGATTATCATCATAATCATTATCATTATTATTGTTGTTATTATTATTATCATTATTATTATTATTATTATTATTATTATTATTATTATTATAATAATAATTATTATTATTTTTGTTATTTTTATTCTATTATTATTATTGTTGTTATTATTTTATTCTTATTATTATTGTTGTTGTTATTACTATTTTATTCTTCTTCTTCTTCTTATTATTATTGTTCTTATAATTCTTATTATTATTTATATGATAATTTTCTTTATCTATCTATATATTCATTAACACCATGAGATGTGATATCATGTGCTGCCGGACACAAGATATCACTTCATGTCTTTTTGTATTGCCAGCACGCTGGGTGATCATGCGTGTAATGGTTAGCAAATAGCCCAAGGCATTAAGCTTACATGTATAAAATACCCCGGCATTTAGACCAATCGGAGCCTAAACTGCTGTGTTGTCATCAGGTTGATAAACTTGTAACCCCGTCCTATACCAGCCTGTCCCTATATGTAATCGAACTTACCCGTACCCACATGACTACTATCTCCTACTCTGATGTGAGAGCTAATATATTTTTATCACCACATCCAAGCTGTTCACTGTTTTTTTTATTTTTTTTATTTATTTATTTTTATTTTTTTTATTTTTGTTTTTTTTTATTATTTTTTTTTTTTACATAAACATATGAAAAAAAAAAGAAAAAAGAAGGAAAGGAAAAATGTGTAATGGAACATGTTATATTACGGTTAGGAATATGCGCCATTACTATTGGACAAGTAATCCTATGGTCATCATAAGAAAGAAAATAATCCTGGACACTGTCTCTCCAGAGCTGTATTCAGACAACCCTGAGAGGACATATAGATACCAAATTGACAAGGAAATATAATTAGTTTCCCATGGAAGAAAAGAACATGGATAATTGATCTAAGAGAGGCTGTGTCATATAACAAGAGTGTGATTGTTAGAATCTCAAGACTGAATTGAAACTTTGGTATAATTTTCATTTACTAAACACAGACCTGTTCCTATCTTGAGGTCTGCAAAACCAGCCTTAACAAATGTTTTCAGTCTCATTTACTCTTATTCATTAAAGGATACAGGTTGACCATCACTACTCTGGCAGTCCGTTATCCAGTACAGTCAGTAATGCGACACTAATTTTCACTAGTGTAATTTCAAATTTCCTGAGTCCTACTGCTACTGTTTGGCGGTGCTAGCTGCGGCATATGCTGTGTTTGAGCACTTGTAAACACTGGCAAGGCCATTCAACCTGTTTGTGCACTTTTATTATAACCTGCTAACATTTAACCCCATCTTGGATCCAGTGAATACAGGAAGTGCTTTTTTTTGTGTGAAGTACAAACACTATACAATATCCATAACAGATAAGGTAGAACTACAAAAAAAAAAAAAAAAAACTTATTCAGTAGTGTTTCTTTATGATTTATATCACTTTGATTTACATTGCACAGCATTTATATGACCATCTGTAATCTGGCAAAATCACTTATCCAGCAGCCTGTAGGTCCCAATGATGCTGGATTAGTGATTGTCAGCCTGTGTAAACAAGAGTAGCAGATCTGGTATGATGACATGCATGATTCCAGATGATTAAACCTAAACATCATAACAGAAAGAATTAAATTTAATGTATTTATTTATTTCATCCATTAGGTGATCAATTGATTTATTATTCTATTTGTTAATGGAGTTTGATTCTTTATTCATGCTTTATTATTTTTTGTTTAGTTTAATATGTGAGAGAAAGTTGGATTTTTTATTATATTTCTGGGAGGAAAATAGTTTATGCTCAGAAGATTTCAGGCATTGTTTTTTCTTTGAAGATTTGTACATTCTAATCTATAAATTCATATATTTTAAGCTAAACTTGCATGAATATTCAGGTTTATCCGCTGGGTGTCATTGCATGGCAATATCTCCATCAAAATAAGGCATCAACAATGTTGACCAATTTTTTTATTTTGTTATTAATTCTATTGTTAAACAAGTGATTGTTTGTTATTTTTCTTTTGTAGTAAATAATGAATTGATTTTGCACTTTTTTGCACTTATTTTTCTTTTGTAGTTAATGGTCAATTAGTTTTGCCTTTTTTTTTTTTTTTTACACTTATGTCCATAGAATGTGTTATATGTGTGGAGACTTTTCTATTGTAGGCAATTGGAACAGTGACTGCAGCTAAGGAAGATGCCAAGGTCTCAGTTAGAAAATGCCCCGAGAAAACAGTAAGGATATTTATACTCAAGTCCTGTAACTGAGGTTGGGTGTCCTGGTGATTCATATGCTTCTCCTATGAGGTTCTGTTCACTGCCTTGCTCTCTGCCATTTGGTTCTGGATCTTTGTCCATGGTATAGGGTTTGCTTTTCTGTTTCTGAGCAGGAAAGGAATTGTGGGACCAATAAAGTTTTTTGTATTTACATCATTGTGTGTGGATTGTAGCCACAGTCTGTATGTGGTGTAGAATTGTCATTTCTTTTCTGTTTCTAATTTTGTTATGTATCTGTTTTGTATACATTTTACAGATAGAAATATAATTTATGTACCATAGGAGAAAAAAGACTTAAATTGTTCCATCTCAGGTGAGATATGATAAGTTCTAAAGGTGTGTTCAGTCATAGGAAGGGATTCATGAAGGTGTTTCGGGTTTTAAGAGAGTATTTATACTTCATAAAATCTCTTGTTTATGGAGATAAGAAATATGATCTTCTTTTATTTTAATGAACATTAAGTTTTAGTTTTTAGTATTTGATGAGAGCTGTTTTTTGTATTATATAATCCTATAAGTTGTCAGGTCTACATTTGCTTGGTCCTTGCCTTTTTGCCTGACTCGTATTTTCATGTTTATGTTCCTGCACCACCTTGCCTGCTTTACTAACTAATATGTATATTTTACATTGATAAAATCTTGCAAAGAAGAAATTATTGAAATTTATGGTATTTCTCTTTCTCTCTTTTTTTTTTAATGTTATTTTCTGTTTGTTTTTTATTATTTTTTGCTTATGGATTATACTTTATCATCCTGTTGGATCAGATTCCAAGCACAAAAGCACTGTATATTAAGAAAAAAATACATATTATTATTATTGTTATTATTATTATTATCATTATTATCATTATTTTTATTTTATTCTTAATTTCATTATTATTGTTATAATGATTAATATTATTGTTTTCATTGTTATCATTACACTCATGCACACAATCAACACTCAACACTCAAACACATGACATAGTCACATGCATATGTGCTCTCATTTTTATACCTATGAATGCATGTATGCATTGCCCACACTAGCATATACATTGCAAACACAAAAAGAAATAGGTTTTTGTTATTATTATTATTATTATTATTATAGGGGAATCCCAGAATATTTTATAGGCTTATAATTATTT
>BOPN01000316.1:77500-82500 GCA_017312705.2 Penaeus japonicus | reverse complement strand
GCAGCATTGGGAAACTGAATTAGAAGCTTCCATATCGCAGTATAATGGTATCGTAATGATGAAACTGAAAAAGGCCATAGGCATGTAAATAATGTAGTAGCAGGTCTGAAGGAAGTCATTACATTTACAGCATGTGAACACATGTAGAAGTGTAGAGGATTTATGTTACATTTTTGTCTTTCTCATATTTTTTTCTCTTTTATTCTTCTATTGCTGTCTTGTTATGTAAAGTGATGTTAAATCACAACTTTTGTAGATACTGTAGCTGTGTAGAATTCTTTGGTATGCTGGTAAAAGTGATTTTTTATATTGATTTTAGCCTTAGGTGTTTATACTTTAGTTTTTTTTTTTCTATTTTCTGTTGTGTTTTACTTGTATGGTTACTACGCGTGTAAAAAGTACAATGTGGACTGATATCAGGGCAACATATTTTTACCAGAGTTGAGCCTAAAGAACATTTCTCTAATATTTGTAAAAGTATGAGATCCGTTGGTGCTAACCTCTTACAGGTAAATGCTATGAGGGCAACTTACATAAATGTTATGAAAAAGAAATGTGGAATTGTAACTTCATGAAATATCAGCTTCCTCTGATGTGAGAGTTTTTAAGAGCTCAAAATCAGCCCTACCTAAGAAGGCCCTGTCTTATGTGATAGATAGAACAAAAATCTGTTAATAAAATATCATACAATACTATGGTCACATTTCAGTTGCAAAAATTCCTTGGTAGAGAAAGGAGGATCAAGGTCATTTCTCATTATGGGGAGCAGCAATGATATTTAAAAAAGAAAAGAAATTCAGATTTTTTCATCAACAAGAAAAAAAATATAAGTATGTAAGCATATATACTCTTAATTCACACTAGAGGCAATTAGTTGTGTTTGCATGTGGTAAAGGAAAAGTGGATAGGACAAATTATAGATTCCAGGTTACAAAAAGGTTCTGAATAGTGACCTAAGACATTGTGGTTCAAGTAAGAATTATGTTGAAGTGAGAAAAGTAGTCATTGTTATGGTATGTCTTAGTAATGATACTGTTGATATAATTATATGAATAGTAAAATAACTACTAAATAAGAGAAACCTTTTTGAAAGCAAAATATTAATGTAATGTTAGGTTATTGTAAAGAGGGAAAAAAATGTTACCATTACTTTATTATGAAAAAGTATAAACACTGATACCAAATAAATATAATTCATTCTTGGGATATATTCTAAAAAGCAAAGTAAAAACTTGGAAATATAAAATTCATTCCTTCATTATTTTCAGTTACATACCTGAAAACACCAACAGCACTCAGTTTATATCCTATTATTGGGAACGAAACATTAAAAAAATAACAAGATATAGTGCACATTTCAAAATCACAGTAAGTAAATCAATTATCCATCAAAATCACTAGTGCATATAATCAATATAACACAACGTAATTATTATCACTTGTGTTATACTGCAGTCAATTCATGCATATATATATTAATTAATTTGAAAAGAATACATAAATGTCCATTTATTTGTACAAAATTGTTATGATATTGATATTTACATATCTATGAACCTTTGCTCCTCTTAATTGGTGCTGGTCAGTGATGCAACACCATGCCCTTCTTATAAAGAAACGGGCAGTTACCCGACACCTATGAGGATTAAAGTCAGAGAGTAAAATATACAATTAACAGTCCTCCCTTTCCTTTATAATGGATTTAAAAATAAAGCCTCACTTGTAAGGTAGGTTTTAAAGAATATTAAATAACCCTTTCTATTTTTAATACAAACTATCTTGCATGGATTTTCCTATCATTTATGCCCGATTACTATGTAATGTTTTCAGACATTTAAAAACACCCTTTGTCTCCTATGCATAGACCTAAGAAAAAGATGAATGTTTTGAACTTGCATAAAGAATTGGCATGCATTTGCTTTGCCTTTGCATATTTAAATATAAGCAAAAACTCATTATGTGATACAAAATAAGATGCTTGTGTCTGTGAAACAAATTCTAATATTTATATCTCTTCACAGTAAAATGAGTTTAATCAATAGGACTAATCTTGATGCATATATACATATTTTTGTTATTCCACTACTATAAGCAGGTGAAATCACAGACAACATCCTCAATGACTCATTCATTTCAATCATCTTATAAAATCTTTCTTCACATCACAATCATGCTCCTTTTCATTTCTGTTTTAAAATGGCTTATATACACATCTATTTGTTTCTTGGTGCGAGTATGATCTGTACAAAGTTTTTTTTTTTCTTTTTAATATGTTCAGTTAACTACTGCTGTCTGTTAGAATTTTTTGGACTAGGGATTATTCCAAGTGGACAGTTATAATGCTATTATTACCATATATAAATATATGGAATATTAGTAACAAATGAAAATAGAAGTGATGGATGAAAGTTTATGGAATAAAAATGATATATGGTATTAGAAATGACTTATGATTAGGAAAGATAGAAAGTATTTTTAACATGCAAGTATGACTCCCTAGTCATCTGTGACAGTACAGAAGATAGTATTATATGGAAGCATGGAAAAACGGGCTTGCCCTGGTGCACATAAGCATCTGCTTCGCAAATCTGGCTTAACCTTAAGCATGGAAAATAATAGCAATTGTTTTAGGACACAGAAGTCTCATCCTTGAGTTCTAAGGTCCATTAAAACACCTCATGCTGTTTTTTTTCCAAAAAAAAGGTCAAATTTAACAACACTGACTCAATTAATGAATTAAGTTGATAAAGAATATGATATTTGACTGGTTTGTAGTACTGCACATGTCCTTAAAGTAATGGGAGTGATGGTGAAATATAACAAACAATGAGAAAAAGTGGTATATTTGAATATTAACTATTTTTGTTATATACAATAGATTTGCAGGAATGGGTTTGCACCAGTTAGTAAAAGGTTTATGGGACAAGAAGCAGTTATGAGTGGAAGTAAATTAAGAAATAAACCTCCATTAACAAATATAAATACAAAGTACATGAAAAAATAACGCATAAGTGCACAGAAAACTATATCTATCCTATGCTTTAAGCCAAACTTAATAACAAGTTTATAGTAGCAGCAAGCAGTGATCTAAATGAAAACATATGTCTATCATTAAGAAAAAGTGCCATGTAATTCAGGATACTGTCTTTTGTTTATCATACACAATGCCGAAAATAGTAATAAACACTCAAGCATTTTTTTAAAGACACAGTTTACACAAAAATAAGCTGATCATTCTTTAATCAAATGCAAAAGTATAGCTAACAGCACAGAAGGTTAAAAGAAACACAGTATGAATGAATGAAGAGGACTCTACTCCCTGAGAATGACAGGCAAACCAAGTCAGAGCTGTTGCCTAAACTCTCCCTAGACAAGTAATGAAGGAGTGTGAAACTGGGCACTGAATACCCACTGGCCCAATCCCTATTCCGAAAATAACCTCGTACGCAAACACCAAACTTAACAAGCATAAATCAGTGTTCATTCACACCATAAACTGCATTATATACATGTAAAAGACTAAAACATAACAGGTTTGTCTGTGGAATGAAAATATATCTATATCTATAACCATGTACAAATGACCAAAGGCCTTCCTGGAGACCGTAATAATGCTTCATACATTATGTACATTTTTTAAAAAATAAAACCATTTTTCATACAGTCACCAAGTGTAGCAACTTATCAATATCATCATTAGTGTTGCATCCCCATGGCTTTAAAGTGACACCACTAACACCGTCAAATACAAGGGAATATTTTTGTTTATTCACAAATACAATTACTAAATAAAAATGTAACCACAATAGGTTTTAATCTTTAGAATATCCTATTTGCAACAAGATGTCGAACATGTGTCAACTTCACTATCTTTTTATCCGAATGGTACTCAATATAAATCAGACCACTAAATATCTGTACAAGGTATGCCATTATCTGGGCTTGGTCAATGGTGAAGCAAATCTGGCCTGTCTACGTGTTTATGTATATACATCAGTCACATGTAATCACATAGGTAATAGACAGAAAAACAGTATACGATGTCAGCAAAATTTGGAAATACTAAAAACCCTGACTTCTAAAGCATAATTCAAAGATCAGGAGTAGCAACAACAGACTGTATCCAATGGCGGTAATTCGAAACGCGAGCGTAAATGCCAAATTTACCTTTCTTTCCACATCCCTCGCCGAAGGAAGTTATTCCATAAATGTACCTGCAGAAAAGAAAATAATCGGGATGTTTAGAATGTTAGTACTAGGGTCTAATCAAGCCAAACGCGGTTAAAAGTATAATAAACATGGCAGATTTTAACAAGAGTCTACATAATAAACATGGCAGATTTTAACAAGAGTCTACATAATAAACATGGCAGATTTTAATTAACAGAGTCTACAAAGTGATGTTCTCACCAGCGGCCGTGACGTTGGCAGAGGAGCGGGCCCCCGGAGTCTCCCGCACAGGAGTCCACTCTGCCCTTCAGATATCCTGCGCAGAACATGTTGGAGGTTATGTAGTAATCCTCATACACTGCCTCGCAAATCTTGCTGGCGATGATAGGTACCTAGAAAATTTGCCGAGGGAGAGGGAGAGGAAAGAAAAAAAAAAATTATGGTAAACTGACAAAGTGGGAAAGAAAATTAACTGCCATTAATGCACTGGTATTGTTTGTCATTATATATCATTCAGTTACTGAGGAATCTATTGGTCACTGTTTTCTGATAGCAAAAGACCTGGGTGACAGCACAGAAACACAGAATAAAAGCTGAACTCGTGAGGACTTGAGCACAACAGAGGCAACTGAAGCTTCGAGCAAGAGTTTCTCTGCCAATACCTGCTAGGTCGAAGGCATTGCTGGATGAGTACTCTTCCTTCCTCCTTCAAAAAGGTGATTAACAGATACTCGTAAATGCATGGAAATGCCCTTAAATTAGTTATTACAGTGTGCTGTTAATACTGTATGGATATGGTTGCTTCATAAGACTCTTAAGTCTTTATACTA
>BOPN01000316.1:70000-72500 GCA_017312705.2 Penaeus japonicus | reverse complement strand
ATCCCTTAACGTTTGGGATATACGATGTCTTTCCCTTTTGCATTAGTGCGTCTGTTGTCTTCATTCTGCGTGAGAAATGAAAGAGAGAGTGAGACAGAATATGTGATGTGTTGAGAGTGCATAATTGGGTGTGTGTGTGTTTATTTATATGCTTATGTGTTTGTTTGTGTGTGTCTACGTGTGTTTATGTTTGTTTGTGTGTGGTGTGGTGTGTGTGTGTGTGTGTGTGTGTGTGTGTGTGTGTGTGTGTGTGTGTGTGTGTGTGTGTGTGTGTGTGTGTGTGTGTGACCGTATGTGCGTGCATGTGCGCACGTGTGTGTGCTTGTGTTTATGCGTGTATGTATGTATGTGTGCCCGCACAAGCATGCGTGTACGCAGACTCCAGATAACCATCACGGCGACATTGGCATAATTAGCGAAAGTAAAAAGTATCACGCCTGGCCTAGGTGACGCCGGGCCAGTCATGCGGCCTTGCATGGCGAGGATGAGAGAGGCTTGGTCATGAGGGACAGTTTGCGCAACGTGGGAAGGAGTGAATGATTAGTTCAGGCCTTGTTGACAGACATGGGGGGAGGGGAGGGGAGGGGGGAGGGGGGAGGGGGAGGAGGGCCGTGGTGGTTAGAGGTGGTGGAGGTAGTGGTGGGGGGAGGGTGGGGGTGGTGGTAGTGGTGGAGGGAGGGTGGTGGTGGTGGTGGTGGTAGAGGGGGGTCGATGGAGGCGAAAGTGGAGGTAAAGGAGTGGTGGTGGAATGGAGTGGAAGGGAGGAAATGGCGGTGGGGGTTGTAGTGGGGGAGGCTGTGGTGGTGGAGGTGGAGGTGGAGGTGGAGTGGTTGATGGTGGTGATAGCAGAGGTGGTAAGAGTGGTAGTTGCGGTTAGGATGGCGATGGTAGGTGGTTGTAGTTGTAGCAGAGGCGATGGTGATGTTCGTGGAATGAAGAAGAGAATAAAAAAAAGTGTAGGAAGAAACTAGAAAGTAGATGCGTATGGAGATGAAAGAGTAAAAGAAAGGAGAAAGAGAAAACACACACACACACACACACACACACACACACACACACACACACACTCACACACCCTCACAAACAAACACACACATACACGCGCACAGACTCTCACACTCCCATTGAGAAGTAAAACGTGAATGACTGCCCACATACGACGCTAAGTTGCAACGTTGGGAAATAATTAGGAATCGACACAAATATCTCATTGTCGAAGGTAATCGTAAAGAGATACTCAAACACTTACAGAGAGGAGGAGGAGGAGGAGGAGGAGGAGGAGGAGGAGGAGGAGGAGGGGGAGGAGGAGGAGGAGGAGGAGGAGGAGGAGGAGGAGGAGGAGGAGGAGGAGGAGGAGGAGGGGGAGGAGGAGGAGGAGGAGTAGGAGGAGGAGGATATGGAGGAAGACGGAAAAGAGAAGGAAGAGGAGGAAGAGAAATGGAGGAAGAGGGAGAAAAGGAGAAGGAAGCGGAGAAGGAAAAGAAAGGGAAAGGGAGGTAAGGGACGAGGATTAAGAGAAGGAAAAGGAGAGAAGAAGAAGAGGAGTCAGAGAAGAAAAAAGAAGGAAATGCAGGAATGGAATATTAAGAAAAGGCAAAGGAGAGAAGAATGAAAAGGGAAATGAAACTGCAAGAAAACGAACAGACTGAGGTTGAAAATGATACAAGAGTGAGAGAATCCCCTAAAAGAAAAAAAGAAAAAAAAAATGTAAGAAATTATACCATATAAAATCCCACTCACAGGTGAACGTAAGTTGAACCCCTTGGAAGAGAAAATGAATACAAAGGAACAGGAAAATGAAGAGGAAGAGGCGAAAATGAAAAAAAAAAAAATGGAGCAAGAAGGAGGTGGTAAGAGGAGGAAGATGAAAAATAAAATCACAACACATCGCAAATGATGAAGACAAAAGACGACTTATTTTTCCCGCCAAAAAGTTCGCTCCGAAGGTAAACAAACACCAACCTGTTCCCACCAGCGCCTCCATCCTCCCCAGGGTCGAACTTCAGGTCCTTTGGCTAACGATGCCTGTGGAAGAATAAAAAAAAACGAATTACAAAAAAGCAAGCCCAAGAAGAACTATCAAAGAAAGAATAACAAAAAAAAGAAGAAGAAGAACAAAGAGAATTCATGTCAGCAAAAACAGACGGTGGAGCACGCGGAACCGCCATCCCGCAGTGAGATCCGCATGGCTTTAACAGAAACCGCAGTGATAACAGATAAAACCCCACTCAAAGGTGAGCGTAAGCTAAAACCCTTGCAAGAGAAAACGAAGAGGAGGAAGAGGAAAATGAAGGTGTGCGAGAGGGAGGTGGAAGGAGGAAGAGGATGAGAAGAAAAGGATAGGGGAAGGAGCAGGGGTTTGAGAAAGGAACATAAGGAGGAAGAAATAACATAAGATTAACGACAAATCATGATAAAATAACAAATATAATGTCACAAAAAAAGACCGCAAAAATAACAACACAACAACCAACACCAAAGACAACAATAATAAAATGGT
>BOPN01000316.1:57500-60000 GCA_017312705.2 Penaeus japonicus | reverse complement strand
CAAGGCGGGTTAAGTGCGACACTACGAAGAACAATACACAAATGCAGATGCTTCTTCCCGTTACTAGGCTGAAGTGCAGAAATTTGGAAATAATGCATATAGACAAACACAAAGGCATAAAACACACACACAAATCTGCGCACTTTTTATACACATATCTATTTTATACATATATATATATATATATATATATATATATATATATATATATATATATATATATATATATATATATATATATATATGTATGTATATATAAACACTATACACATCATATACAAAAATTGGAAGTATGTACAAAAAGTGCACCAAGCGCATGCTAATGTATTCAAAACGGCAAGCTCAACCGACAGGGAATCCAAATACCATTATCTCCTTCGACATTTATGAGGAATCTGCCACCAGATGGATGTGTCACTTCCCTTCGTTAAACACGATCGTCTCGGACTCTGGTACAGCAATTACGAACTCGTTGGGAATACGCCTTTGAATCATCAGCTTCTTGATATCCAACAGCTCCCTTAACTGTCATTTTCTCTTTTGCTTTCTTTTAGGTCTACGTTTGTCAGATATCTTTGCCTCTGTGTCATTATCTATTTTCCTTTCCTTTAGGTCTACGTTTGTCAGATATCTTTGCCTCTGTCATTATCTCTTTTCCTTTCCTTTAGGTCTACGTTTGTCAGATATCTTTGCCTCTGTGTCATTATCTCTTTTCCTTTCCTTTGGGTCTACGTTTGTCAGATATTTTTGCCTCTGTGTCATTATCTCTTTTCCTTTCCTTTAGGTCTACGTTTGTCAGATATCTTTGCCTCCGTGTCTGATCCTAAGCCACAATCCTCTCACGACTTTATTAAGAGTCATTCTAATCCTCTTCTTCTGCTTTAACGACCCTATTTCCTTTCTCTTTAAATATGCAGCGGTTCTTCTCGGATGACGTCACACTTACGTCAACCAGTGCTAGTTTGTCTGTCATGTCTTCTTGACACCTTGCTCACATCAGCTGTTCTCTTGCAACCACGCACCATGTGTCAGTAAACGAAAGAACATGAGAGAGAAAGAGAGACGAAAGAGAGACGGGCGAGAAGAATAGAAAGAGAGAGGGGAAGGGAGGGAGGGTGAAGGAGTGGGAGAGGGAGAGGGAGAGGGAGAGGGAGAGGGAGAGGGAGAGGGAGAGGGAGAGGGAGAGAGAGAGAGAAAGAGAGAGAGAGAGAGAGAGAGAGAAAGAGAGGAAGAAAGAGAGAAAGAGAAAGAGAGAAAGAGAGAAAGAGAAAGAGAAAGAGAGAGAGAGAGAGGAAATATAGATCTATAAGAGGGAGAACAATACCCGCGTGAGTCTACAGATTTCATCAGCTGCTGGACGAAGCCTCCAAAGCAAAACAAAAGCCAAACGCACAAATGAGATCGCCAGTATTCTCAGGACAGCCTACGAGAAGTCTAACAAGAATTGATATTAGACGTCATCTTCAACACGATGTGTCTCAAGGGCAATTGGATGAATCTCTGACGTACAATACGAGTTAATTCACATGTTAGATTTACTGTGTCCAAGCCCTTTCGCTCTCCTCCATAACACCCAATGTCGGCCTTACGTCACCTCGCACGTATATACATCTTTGTTTATGCTTTCGCCTGTATTTTTGGCCTTACTCGCATCTCGTATTGCGCCGATTGACTCGTCCTTCATTCTTTATTGTATGATAATCTCCTTGAGAACATCCTCCCCCTCCCCCTCCCCCTCTTCCCTCCGAGATGAGAGCTACCCCCCAGATGTGGCATTGCTCCCGTCTTGATGACAGGCCTGATGGATATGACACGCAGGAGGATGAAATGTCTGATAATCGTACTGTTAACTCAAGTTGTGTGTGATACCGTTTGGAAGAATCTGACAGTTGAAGAGGAAGAGGGAAGGTGAAGGAAGGGAAGGGGGAGAGGGAGGGAGAGGGAGAAAGAGTAAGAGAGAGAGAGAGAAAGAGAGAGAGTTAGAGAGAGAGAGAGAGAGAGAGAGAGAGAGAGAGAGAGAGAGAGAGAACGAGAACGAGAACGAGAACGAGAACGAGAGAGAGAGAGAACGAGAGAACGAGAGAGAGAGAGAGATAAGTAAAACAAGAGAGATAAATAGACAGATAGTGAAAGACAGAGAAAGAGAGAAGTAGAAAAAGAGAAACAGAGAGAAGGCACGGAAAGCACGGAAGTGGCCTCAGACAGACTCCACAAACTCTGTATATCTTAAATCTCGTCTTATTTAGTAATGTAACGCCAATCTTCCCAGCTGTGGGCCGCGTACAGGGTGGTTGGATGCTGAGGCGGAGCAGAGGGCAGGGAGGGAGGGAGGGAGGGAGGGAGGGGGTAAGAGGGGCACATCTTTGGCTCTGCCACTGTCTCATAATGGACGCTTCTCTTCTCTTCACAATAGCTTCTAGTAACAGCAAGCGTCGTCTCCAAACCCACTCGCAGAATCAAAACAAAAGCACACGTAATGAACAAACAACCCTGCGGTGAC
>BOPN01000316.1:40000-50000 GCA_017312705.2 Penaeus japonicus | reverse complement strand
TTGGCTGATGTTATAATTCTTATCACTAGTGAGTAATGTTGAGGGATAGAGGGGAGGGCGACTGATAGGGGAAGGAAGGGGGAGGAAGAGAGAGAGAGAGAGAGAGAAAGAGAGAGAGAGAGAGAGAGAGAGAGAGAGAGAGAGAGAGAGAGAGAGAGAGAGAGAGAGAGAGAGAGCAAAGCCGCACCTTTAACTTCTAAAATCTAAACATTCTCTGGCAGTTCAAGGGAGTGATCTTGCTGCACCCAAAGTGTCTATTCCTTCTTCACCCCCAACCTCCAACAAACACACAAGCACACACACACACACACACACACACAAACACAAACAAACATACACGCATAGACATACACATGAACAGACACGCTCACATACACCTACATACAACCCTCCCACCCCTACCTTTTACCCCTATATATCCACGCACATACACACAAGAACGCCCATACACACAACCCACAACAACGCCTTCAACCCCGACCCTCTGGACAAACAAGGAGTGTACACTATACAGCAGAGTACACATGTCCCATACGTATGGCCGGTGATAAGTGATATCGCGTCACAAGGAAACAAACATCTCTGGTCCTAATGAATATAAAATAAAGTTTACTAAATTCATATCAAAACACAAGACGTCAGATATGCCCCATGTTGAATATCAAGTGCGCACGTGTATCATGTTTATCGATCAAGTTTGCTGGCTCAGGTATGCAAAACACGAGATTGAGTTCTGGCTTGCAACAACAAAACACCCGTAAGAGAACTCGGAAATTCCACTTCTATGACATGCAACCCATAGTAAATGCTGGAAATACGAGAAAGAGAGAGCGAGAGAGAGAGAGAGAGATGGGGGAGGGGGAGGGAGTGAGAGAGGGGAAAGGGAGAGGGAGAGGGAGAGGGAGAGAGACAGAGACAGAGAAAGAGAAAGAGAAAGAGAGAGAGAGAGAGAGAGAGAGAGAGAGAGAGAGAGAGAGAGAGAGAGAGAGAGAGAGAGGGAGAGAGAGAGAGATAGATAAATTGATAGATAGATAGATAGATAGATAGTGAGAGAGAGAGAGAGAGAGAGAGAAAGAGAGAGAGTTGACATTCTTTTTCTGAACGTGACCATAAGCATCTATTTGTTTAATCTGTCGACCCTCAGGACGGCAACAGTATTCCTGAATAGTGTCGATGAAACTCGTTACCTATTCACAACTATTTCAAGTTCCAATACGATATTATCATACTTGCACTGTCTTTTTATATCTAGCATTTACTTATTTCTTCCTTATTCTTATCTTTAATCATCCAATGACTTTCGAAAGCATCCAAACGACCTCTCATACGATCACGACTCAAAAACTACAAATAGGAAACTTCCTAAAACCAAGAAAACGGAATCTGGAATCGCATAGAAAACGGGTTTTCGCAAAATGGCGCTCGTTCCCTATTGAGGCAACGGCTACTCGGCACAAAGAAGGGCACTCAGGACCTTACAGATAACAACAGGACGTCCTAATATAATAGGATTTCGAGGCAGCAAGTCCCGATATAATTTAGCGATATCCTTAGCGAGCTCTGTGGCCCTTTATTTTGGTAAGAGGAGGCAAGACGTATGGGAAGAAGAAGATGAAGAAAAAAAAGTTGTTTGTAAGGAAGATGGAGAGGGATTAAGGAGAAAGGAAAACAATAAAGAGGTAAATAACGAAATAAAATTCTTGAACGACAGATTGACTGGTTAAGAGAGGAAGCTGAAGATGAGAATAAAGCCAATGAAAAAAAAAAGAAAAAAAAAAGACGAAAATGGTACCTGGACACCGAGATAAACAGAATTTAAAAAGGGAAAAATTTATCATTCTTCCTCTTTTTTTCTTTTGCGTTGATTTACCTCTTCCGTTTCTATGTCTGTTTTATGTCTTCCGTATTTAGAAAACATTTTTCATATTTTTTTTCGCCTTGTCTTTATCCATATTCTTTTCTTAACCTTTCTTTTCTTTATTTAGTTCCTCTCTCCTTCGCCCCTCTTCTTTTCATTCTTTCGTGTTCCCTCTTATTCCACTCCCCCCTCTCTCCCTCTCCCCCCCACCTTCGTGTTTCCTCCAAAACACGAAGGCAAAGAGAGACAAAACAAAAGGCCAGAGCGAGAGCGAACACAAAATAAAACAAAAGACAAATGCCAAACAAAAACAGCTGTGAGAAGGGGTAGCTGGGAGTGAGGGGGTGGGAACGGGAGAGGGGGGTGGGGGGAAGGGGGCAACACTGATGATTGATCTAGGATTAAGAGGATTATTGACGATTATAATATCATATTTATTTATATTTCTTCTGGCCATCTGTTAAACCTGGTCGGCTCGATGGCGCACGAGAGAGCTAATACATCCAATGTGTAAAGTTACAAGATAGTGTTTATAAAAAGATGAGATATTGTGGGTTGTTAATAAATATGTAATCATGATGGAAGACGGGTAAGATGGGAGGATAGGCAAGAGAGAGAGGGAGTGAGAGAGAGAGAGAGAGAGAGAGAGAGAGAGAGAGAGAGAGAGAGAGAGAGAGAGAGAGAGAGAGAGAGAGAGAGAGAGAGAGAGAGAGAGAGAGAGAGAGAGAGAGAGAGAAAGATAGAGAGATAGATAGATAGAGAGAGAAAAAAAAGAAAAAAAGCGAAAGAGAAAAGAAAAGAGGAAGAAAGTAAAAAAAAAAAAAAAACTATAAAAAATAAAGAATGAGCAAAAATCGATAAAAAATATTATCAGTCTGCATGCCTTTGCTCTCCACGTCCTCGTACAACATTAAGATGCCAAGCCATGTTACCTCCAAGAGAGATGTCGCCAGGGCGTCCTTCTCGTCCCCCCCCCCCCCCCTTTCCTTCCCCCCCCCCCCCCCCCCATGTTATCTGTTCCTTGCTTTAGATAGGTCTCTCTGCTCCTCTCTCTTTCTCTTTCTCTCTTTTTGGCTTGTTCTATCATCTTTACTTTCTTTTTTTCGTTTTCGGTTTGTCAGTCACTATCTCGCTCTCTTGCTTACTTAATATTTCTTTCATTCAGTATTTTCTCTTATGAATATAATCGTTCTGGTACCTTTCATTAAGAAAGTTATAGGGACACGCAAATATATAAATAAATAAATATAGATATACATACATACATACATAAATACATACACACACACACATACAAACACACTCATATATACAAACACCCGCAAACACACACACATCACATCACAGACACATCACCCGCGCACACACACAAGAGATGTAAGGATCGTAAAGAGGAAAGCGTCTCTGCAGCTTTTAAGGATTTCTGCAACTTCACCAGGTGGGGCCTCGATGGCCGAGTGGTTAGAGCATCGGACTCAGAACTGACGACAATCTGAGGTCGAGCGATCGAATCCCGTGAATGTATATATATATACACATATATAGAAGAGAGAGAGAGAGAGAGAGAGAGAGAGAGAGAGAGAGAGAGAGAGAGAGAGAGAGAAAGAAAAAAGGAGAGAGAGAGAGAGAGAGAGAGAGAGAGGGAGAGAGAGAGAAAGAGAAAGAGAAAGAGAAAGAGAGAGAGAGAGAGAGAGAGAGAGAGAGAGAGAGAGAGAGAGAGAGAGAGAGAGAGAGAGAGAGAGAGAGAGAGAGAGAGAGAGAGAGAGAGAGAGAGAGATTGAGAGAGAAAGAGAAAGAGAGAGAGAGAGAGAGAAAGAAAGAGAAAGAGAGAAAGAAAGAAAGAAAGAGAAAGAGAGAATAGAGAGGGAGAAAGCATATGAAAGGAAAGAATAAGAGAAAACCAAACAAACCCTACCTAGAACCCCCCATAAAAAGGTATATGGACGCTGACCTTTCGTGCACCGGGGCAGAGTCAAGGTCAAGTCTGCCTTAGGAAAGAGAACGAGCTAACCACCTTTGGCTCCCTGGCAGCCGAGCCGCTCGTCGAGGGGGTTGCTAGGCGTGAGTGCAACATGCAACGCTGATATGACTCCCTCCATGCAAGTGTCCTGACATTATCGTTGCAGACTGGACCATGATCTGCATGTCTAGCTTTAGTTATGTTTATGGCACTGAGTTAGATATGTTAACTGTCTGTTTAAGCGGAGGTCTCTGTGCGTCTTAGTGATTTAATTACTTAATTTGCACTCTCTCGTCATTCACAAAAATGTTAATGTCTTTGTTTTTTTGTTTTGTCTATCAGACTATGAGAATGTGTGTGATGTTCTTTTGAGTGTGTGTTATATTTTGAGTGTGTGTGTGTGTGTGTGTGTGTGTGTGTGTGTGTGTGTGTGTGTGTGTGTGTGTGTGTGTGTGTGTGTGTGTGTGTGTGTGCGTGTGCATTCGTGGTCATGAATATAGAAGACAGAATAATGCAATTTGCCCAGCTAAGCTTGGCAATAAGCACAAGTGAGGAGATATCTCAGTGTCATCTTCAACTAGGAAATGACGGTAAGTGTCAATTTGCGTCTTCTAAGTCGATGCCGGTGTCACTCATGCAGACAGATATAGCGATACGATATTATTATCTCCGACCAATCACAGTTAGGACAGAATATGACGTCATCAATATGGCCGGCCACATGTTTCAATATGCGGGTTGCACGTGATGCCCCTGGCGTCGGCTCCATTTATTACAAAAATTCTATATTCTTCGAACCTGAAACTCTACAATCTTTAGCAATTCACATCATGCGTGTATAATACCGTCTTTCTTGTCTTTCTTGTATTGCAACATTCTTAAATAACCGTGAAACTTGTGCATTAAACCTAAAATGAAAGGCTCGGTACATGCATGCAGATTTACTGCAGTTGAAGGTAATTGCAAAGTTTTGTTCGAGTTGGTGCCATGCTAAGCTCTTTCTTTAAAGAAGCAGACATTCTTTCATAACAAGATTGAAGATGATCACAAGAATGCTTACATGATTTTAAAATTGCAAGAATTGAGAAATATCTACATAACAACAGTACTGCTTCCACTTCTATTTGTTTCGTGTGATAATAAGGTATTGCAATGGTAATATTGCTATTCAATATGTTTTCCTGATCCTTACTAATTCACTATCATTATCATCATAAATATTATTATGATCACTGTCATTATATATATTATCCTTACTGTCGTTACCATTATTTTCACTATCATTACTATTATCATTATCATTGACATTATTATCATTAGAAATGCCATTATCATTGACACTATTATCATTGTCATTATTATTACTATCAGTATAATTATCATCTTTATCATTATGGTAAATATTCTTATAATCACTACTATTATGGTAACCGCTATAGTTCTTGGCACAACAATGACAAGAAAACATCAATGCGGGAAACTATGATAAAGTAGTCATAAAATCCTAATAGAGCTGTTATTAGTCATACCCATTAGAACTGAAAAGGTTTACATAATTCTTCCAAAACCTCTCCCTTGGAAGTACAAACACACGAATAAATACACAATGCACGAACATACACCTTCCTAAAGTCCCAAGTAGATCATGCAAGAGTTAATCAACCACGTCACAGTAAGTGGCCTTCGAAACAACTGTAGCTTTGCCTCTCTCTCTCTCTCTCTCTCTCTCTCTTTCTCTGTCTCTGTCTGTCTGTCTCTCTCTGTCTGTCTGTCTCTCTCTCTCTCTCTCTCTCTCTCTCTCTCTCTCTCTCTCTCTCTCTCTCTCTCTCTCTCTCTCACTCACTCACTCACTCACTCACTCACTCACTCACTCACTCACTCACTCACTCTCTCTCTCTCTCTCTCTCTCTCCGCCGTAATTCTATAAGTGTTATTGTTGCAATCGATATGTTATTGACGGCGAAAATGATGATAACAATCATGATTAATAATAATAATAGTAGTAGTAGTAATATCAGTAGTTGCAGCAGTAGCATTGAAAATAATGCTGATGATAATAAATGATAATGATGATAATGATAATACTGATGTTGATAATAATATTAATGATAATAATAATATCAATAATAATAATAAGGATGATAACAATAATAAAAACAATAATAATATCAATGATAAAGATAATGATAGTAATGAAAATAATAATAGTAATAATAATAGAAGTAATACTAACAAAAAATAATAGTGATAACAATAACAGTAATAATGTTATTATCATCATTATCGAGAGAGATAGGGGAGAGAGAGAAAGGGAGACAAAGAGAGATAGAGAGAGAAGGAGAGAGAGAGAGAGAGAGAGAGAGAGAGAGAGAGAGAGAGAGAGAGAGAGAGAGAGAGAGAGAAATAAAGAGAGAAATAGAGTGAGAAAGAGAAAGAGAAAGAGAGATAGAGAAAGAGAGATAAAGAGAGATAAAGAGAGAAAGAAAGATATAGAGAAAAAAAGAGAGAGAAAACAGAATGGAAGAACAGAGGCCGAAACAAGAGGGACAGAAGGTTGACGCGAAGATAGGTCACGGCTCAACTTGCTCCGTTACGCCTGGTTGCACTGCAGGCGAGCGAGAACAGCTGATTTCTACGTAAGCCCCCCCCCCACCTCCCCCAATCACACACCCTCCCACACACCATTCACACCCCCTCCCTCCCTCCTCTCCCCCCTTCCTTCTGACCTTGCTATGGGGTGAAGGATGGGGTTTTAGTGCCACTTGAGGGCCGAAAGTCAAAGTTCAGTGCCACTTGGAATTGTCCTGTGTTCGTTGGCGTGTGTATGTGTGTGTGTTTGTGTGTGTGTGTATGAGAGTGTATGTGTGTGTGTGTGTGTGTGTGTAAGTGTGTGTGCGTAAGTGTGTGTGTGTGTGTGTGTGTGTGTGTGTGTGTGTGTGTGTGTGTGAGTAAGTGTATGAGTGTATGTGTGCGTAACTGTTTGTGTGTATATGTGTGTGTGTGATCTGTGTGTAAGCGCCTGTGCTTGTATGTGTAGTGTGTGCGTGTATCTGTTTCTACGTGTGCGCGCATGTGTGTCTTAGTGTGAGTACGGGTGTGCATATGTACACTCAGATATCGCACTCGTGTTGACCTTAACAGTGCAATAACCTTTTATTTATTTACGCAAGTAAGGGTGGAAATTGTTCTGAAAATTTACATAAGCGAGAGTTTGTTGATATATTTTTATTACAGTTCGGGTTGGGTGCACAAGGTTGCGGGTTCGTGATTTTCGGTTGCAGGATTGATCATGTTGCTCTGGGCGATTTCATGAAATATCCTTTAAGTATTGAAATATGAGGGAAATATAATATTAATGATAATGGAGAGTGAATGATAAATTCCAGAGAAAAGGAGATTGTGAAAATTAGTTTTGTGTTCGTTTCCCTTTTTTATTTATTTTATTAATCATAGTTAGTCCTATTTTCGTATTTTTCATGATTAAGAAAAATCTTACATCTTTTTACATCTAACTCTTTCTCCTCCGTTTTCTCTTTATTTTTCTCTGTCTCAGATTTTCTCTCTCTCTCTCTTTCTCTCTATCTCTCAATTTATTTCTTATCTAACTTTCCCTTTCTGTAGCTCTTTCTCTCTCTCTCTTTCTCTTTCACTCTCTCTCTTTCTCCCCTCTCTCTCTCTCATTCTCTCTCATGTTGACATAGCTTTAAGGTTTTGTAAAATATATGTGAGCCCAAAGAGGGACTAAGATTGGGGTGAGGATAACCTATGTTACCTCATCCTTTTGAGATGTACGTAATCACTTGTCTCAATAAACTCGTCAAAGTCAAAGTCAAAGTCTCTCTCTCTCTCTCTCTTTCTCTTTCCCCCTCTCACTCTCTCTCTCTACTTGATAATGAAGATTTCGGCGAGACCCTTGAGTGTGAATGATCTCTGCATTTCAAAACTCCGGAAATAACACCACGTGATCATCATGTGAGGACCACGATCTCAAGTGAAAGTTTTTGTTCAAATAGCATTTTCTCACTATTACTTCAATACGTATTTTCTCATTTCAAATTTGTTTCGTATTTATTTCAGATAGTAATGTGATCTGTGTTTTCACTTCCTATTACATAAAATAACAATTAAATTCTATTTTGTCTGGATTATGTCTATTATATAAACATCGGTTACGTGGTATTGCACTGCACACTGAGGTATATTCAACAGAACCTATTAATTATCTCTCTCTTTCTTAAGTGTTTTTTTTAAATACTTGTGCGTGTGTTTGCGTGTCTATACATGTTTGTTTGTTTTGTATTTGTGTTTGTGTGTATGTGGATGTCAGCGTGTGTTTGTTAGTTAATGTGTATGTCTGTTTGTTTGTTTGTGTGTGTTTGTGTGTTCGTTTGCGATTGCGCGCGAGTTTAAGTGCATGTAAGATTATAAAATTAATGCCAACACCAACCGTGTGGCATTATCAGTCACATAAATTAATTATTCAACTCAAAATAGTAACAGTCTGCCGCAGTTAAAATGAGAAAAGAAAATATTTGAAATTGACAAAAAAATCTGTGCTTACGTAAAATATACGAAAATTTACACATTTTCTTTTAAATATGTTCCCCTGTAAATAAAACACAACTTAACAATCATAGCCCGAATAATTCCTCATTTCAAGTGTCTGCAAAAAGAGTTATTATCCCACGCTGATATCAGACCCTAAAGCGGAGTAATAAACACCCGTCAGCCCTCATCACTATCGCACAAAGACAACAAACATATCGTTTTCACATCAATTTGCGATTTTCGTCGGGCATTCATGCTTTTTCCGGCTGCATAACTTAGTCTTGAGAACAAACACATTCTAAACCGTACGTCAAAGTAACGTACCGAAAAAAAAACTCGAGTCTAGACGCAGAAGGCATTGCTTTGTTAGAGGGTTAGAAACACGACACATTCTAGAACGCCGACACAAGGGCGCTTGGGTTGCAATGCCGATCCCCTTTCAGCGTCGGCGCCTACCAGTGAGCGCTCTTGTAAATTTCCCCGGCTTTAATTGTGCTCGGGGTCATGACCTTGCTCGAACAGGTTGGCAAAACTCGTTACACACGAACAAACGTATCTGCAGGTCACCCCGGCGAAGTTCCAAGCGGACGTCAAGCAAGGCACGAACGCTTGCTTGGCTGATATGTATTTCGAAATGAATTACCACAAAATCAATTAGGGATGGACAGCAGAACGAATACCTTCCTGAAGTCATAACTTTGATGATAAATGAAAATTAGAAAGAAAAAAAAAAATCTAAAAAAGAAAAGAAAAAAAATCCGTATTCAAGATGGCAAACCTCAACATCACAAGGCTGATAACCTCAACTGCTGGACGCTGGAGAACATGATATCCTCTTATGTCTTAAAAAAAAAAGTCCGGAGGGAAAAGGTCGTTCTGACACGCGCGAGGAAGCTTACAGTTTGGAATTTCCCTTCCAGTTGCAAATCCCTTCACTGATTCTACGTCAACAAGAAGAAACACGTGATACATTTGGGCAGAAGGCAGGCTCGGCTCTATATATTAAGGGAAACAAATTACAGCTTTTATCTATCCTATTCGTCTAGTCTTTTTTTCTTGCTATTCAACCTTGCTTGGTTATCTGGCAATCAAGACCGCTTCAAAAGTTTAAAAAAGACCGGTTTATTGGGTCGTTATCGTAAGCGAACACGCATTCATACATACGAACACTAAGGGAAGATAAGGACCAAGCTTGTACTTATATGAATCCAAAAATTGACATACCTACACGATAAAAATATGACCATGTACGAACTTAAAGACGTACATGTATGTACACAGGTTCAGCCTCTATAATATGCCATACCCTGTAACCCCTTTCCCCATCCTACCCCCCCCCCTCCTCCCGCCACATCCTCCCTGTCCTGAGGCATCATGCAACTTGGGCGATAATTATATTCACAGGCATGGGTCACTGACCTCTATACCTGAGAGGCATCATCAGGCTGGAGCGTGGCTGTGGCCGGAGGTGAAGCGACTGTGACTTAGGTCAAAGAGGTCAAAGATAGGAATGCACATGGCAAAGGACATCCCCTTTATCAGGAGAAAATGGAAGCGGGGGAGGAGGAGGAGGAGGAGGTGGAGGATGAAGTAGAAAAAAAGGAGAAAAATAAAAAATGGAAAAAATATAATAA
>BOPN01000316.1:0-2500 GCA_017312705.2 Penaeus japonicus | reverse complement strand
AATATGGATAGAGCAATAAATATATATATATTTTATTTCTACATCCACGCTGACATGCTTAATTCCTTCTTTAATTATCACTTGTATGAGAATTAATTTAGAATTAGTTCTCATGTAGAATACCTGGGTTAGCAAGGAATTTAGGAGCAATTCAAAGTTTAATCAGAGCCAAACAGGGATATCTCTATCTATACCTATATCAATATATATTCTTCTCTATCTGTCTGTCTGACTATATCTGTTTCTCCTTCTATGTCTATCTATTGTCTATTTATCTCCATATATCTGCGTATGTGCGTGTAAACATCTATATATTATACATAGAAATATTTAAAAAAATATAAGACAATACAACCATCACAACAAACCAAACTTTAACCACATTTCCAATTAAAAAAAAATAAATAAATAAATAAAAAATAAAATAAAATGAAAATAAATAAATAAATAGATAAATTAATAAATAAAAACACACCCTCCCCCCCCCCCTTATCCCAACCCAGTAACAGACAACCAACTCTTTCTTTCTTCTAAACCCATTAACCTCAACCACAACTAGCCTTTGTGTAAGTGTCGAGAGGTTCCGGGCCGAGTCTCAGAGGCAGGTTGTCAGCTGAGAGAATGATGAGCTTCAGTAAGCGGGTTCTGACCGTGTACCGCACCCGCACCCGCAGCTCACCCAGACCGCACCCGCCACCTGTGAGGGGATGATAGAGGGAGATTTTAGGGTCGTCGGTTGGAAGGGGTGGTTTTGGTATTGCTGGTGTCATTATCATTATTATCATCATTATTATCGTTGTTACTAGATTAAATGTCATCATTATCATTGTTACTAGATTAAATGTCATCATTATCATTGTTACTAGATTAAATGTCATCATTATCATTGTTATTTTTATCATCATTATCATTTTTATTATCCTTTTCACTATCGTTATCATTATAGTAATCATCCTCATTATTATTATAATTATCATTATTATTATTGTTATAACTATTATCACTGATATTATCTGTAATTTTCATCATCATTATCATTATTATCATTATTCCTATCACCATCATAATTATCATGATCATCGTTACTATCATTATTATCATTATTGCTTATATCACTGTTATCCTTTTCATTTTTATCATAGTTATTATCGTCATCATTGTTATCATAATCATCATAACTACTAATATAATTATTTCCATTAACATCCCTATTATCATTATTGCGATTTTTATCATCATTACCAGTATCATCATCATCATCACCATCATCATCATCACCATCATCATCATCATCATCACCACCGCCATTGTGAATATTACCATTACTATTACTTTATTCCTGAATGCAAAGGCCACAGCCAGTGCGCTCATATCTTACCCTCTCTTTGCTGCACACAACACGTCATTCTCCAGTGTTATAGCTTCTCTTTCGTGTTCATAAACTATACCTCTTCTTTCTCTAATAGATTTTTTTTACCATCATCATTGTCATAATTCCTAATACGTTGATGGTTGTATTCATCACCATCTTAATTCCAGATACAGCAGATGCAGTGATCCAACAGATACAGTGATGCAACAAATACAGTGGTACAACAGATACAGTGATACAACAGATACTATGATCCAACAAATACAGTGACTTAACAAATACAATGATACAACAAATGCAACGGTACAACCTTTAAAAATTCAAAAGTATTCTTTGAAGTTCAACAATATTCTTTGAAGTTCAACAATATTCTTTGAAGTTCAACAATATTCTTTGAAGTTCAACAATATTCTTTGAAGTTCAACAATATTCTTTGAAGTTCAACACTATGCTTTGAAGTTCAACACTATTCTTTGAAGTTCAACAATATTCTTTGAAGTTCAACACTATTCTTTGAAGTTCAACAATATTCTTTGAAGTTCAACACTATTCTTTGAAGTTCAACACTATTCTTTGAAGTTCAACAATATTCTTTGAAGTTCAACAATATTCTTTGAAGTTCAACAATATTCTTTGAAGTCCAACAATATTATTTGAAGTTCAACAATATTCCTTGAAGTTCAACAATATTCTTTGAAGTTCAACAATATTCTTTGAAGTTCAACAGGATTCTCTGTTCCTCACCTGAGCCAATGCTAGAGGCGGGCGTCCACACGGGTCCCCAGCCATCGATAGAGTCAGGGGTCGTGACATCACCTGGGTCGGGATAGGTGGGTGACCTGACCTCCCCCTCGTCAGCACACGCCTGTCTAAGGGCTTCTCTCAGCTCGTCTAAGCCCCATGCCCCTCTGCTGGGTCAAAGGTCATATGAGGGCTGAAGAGGTTGGAGTTTTTTAACATGGGTGAGAAGGTGTGAGGTTGGAATTATGTATTCGTGATGTTTGTTTGGAAGGCAATGGAAATGTATTATGAATGTTTTGGTGGTGAATTGCATGTTTTTTTTGCTTTTTTTTACTTTTATTTTTTATTAGCAGCCATATAAATGCTTGTCTAATAGCATAATAGAGA
>BOPN01000315.1:550242-557742 GCA_017312705.2 Penaeus japonicus | reverse complement strand
AAAAATACATAAAAAAAAGAAAAAGATCTTAACACTGATTATAAAAACGATACAGCTTTAACAATAAACAGAAATAAGTCACACAAAATATGAAAAAAAAAAAAAAAAACTATACATTACTTATTGTGTAAATATCTAGCTGTTAAAAAAAACAAAAAAACTGGACACTCCACAAATCCTAAAAGACAAACATACATACATACATTCCTTAGTCAACATCCTCGTCTTTCTCACTTCCAAAAGCGCAAGTCTTGGTATCTTCCTGCTCTCCTTGAGTACAATGTTTCTCATACAGCAAACATCAGCAGGGAAACAAAGTTCCCTTCTTTATCCCCAAGATGTTGAACGTGATGCTTCTGTCGCCATTGTTGTCCTTCTTTCCTCCAAGTGTTGAGAAAGGAACCGAAACTGGAGTGTGTAGAGGTTGTTCCAGTGTGAGGAAGTCTGTTGTTGTCATTTCCCTTTTTTTCTTTTTTTATTATATAGTTATTCTTATTTTCCCTTGACAGAGAACTAGAGTCCAGCTCCTGCACAAAGGTGACACTATAGAAATCCAAAAAAGGAGAGTAGGATACATTCCATCAACTGTACAATATGGAATTATTCTTATAATGAGAACAAGAATAAGAAAAAAAGAGAAAAGAAACACCATAAAAAAATTATAATAGTAATAATAATAACCATGATACAAAAAATTACCCAGTTGATACACTGAGCACTGTGAAGAATGGCGCAGGTAATGAATGAATGGCTGGCTGGGCAGTGGGCAGGCAACTACCCTTGCATGGAGAAAAGAGTTCATTTGCATATACAGCGCTTGGCTCGTCAAGAGGGAGCCGTTTAAGAAATGTGACGGCAGCACTTCAGTTCTTGCAACTCAACCAAGGTGAATATCAAGTCATAGACTCTTGGCACTTTTATAAGTTTTTTGAAGAAAAAGAAGTTAAATTGTACTTTATATTACATTAAAAGAAAAAAAAAAGAGAAGGGAAAAACAAAAACAAAAAAAAGAGAATTAAGAGAAACAATGTTAATCCTTACTGAAGCATTACTGACCTCATTGTAAGATAATGCCCAGAACGTTTCTAACAGTGAGTGTTCACACTGCATAGGTGGTTCATTTGGCGGCTTCACCTCACACTCACATCACCTTCAGAGATGGCACCTGAGTTATGCTTTTTCTTCTGTTTTAATATATATATATTTTTTTTATAACAGAAAACTGGAGGTACACACTACACTGGGACTTTGCCTTAGGCTGAACCAGACTGCCAGTGCAACAACCAAATTCCATGTCACTACAATCCACTGAATGGAGGTCTGTTTCTGTTTTTTTGCTTTTCTCTCTCTTTTCACTTTTCTGTGACAGCAGTAAATGAATGAACAGAAGAGAAGGAAAGAGTTAAGGGGAGTATTACTGCTGGGGTTGACCTTTGACCTTGATTAGGTTCATGATCTGGTTCACGTTCTCCATATCCACAGTTGCAGGGACAAGGTCATACTTGATCTCCTGTCGGCCACCACCCATCGAGGTGGGCACCTGTGTCACATGGATCACCTGCTCAATGATGGCTGGGTGCTGTAAGTGCTGCACTTGCTGCACTTGCTGCTGAGGCTGCACAGCCCGCATGTCTATAACAGCTGGCTGGTGCTGAAAGATGGGGCCTGCCAGCTGCACTGAGGACACAGATGAGGGCACCGTGCCCACTGTTCGCCCACTCTGGATCTGAATGTGTTGCTGTGACTGGTGCAGGTGCTGCTGTGACTGCTGTTGCTGCTGCTGCTGTTGTTGCTGTTGCTGCTGCTGTTGTTGCTCCTGCACCTGCTGGGGCTGTGCAACAGCTGCTACAGTGGCTACTGCCAGCTGGGGCTCCTTACGTTTCTTCTCACAGCGTCTCCGGTGGGCCTCATAGAGCTTGCGGTAAAGGAACACGAAGCGGCACTCCTCACACTTGAAGGGGCCTTCACCTGTATGCTTGGCCTTGTGCGACTGCAAATCCTGCAGTGTTTGGAAGGATGCGTCACACTCATGGCACTCAAAGGGGCGGTCCTGCCGCTGCTCCTTTTTCTGTCGCTTGAAGGTTGGATTGCTTGGGTTGAATGGTACTGTGTTGTTGGTGCTCTGCTGCCTATTGTTGTGGCTGTTGTTCTTGGTATTGCTTCTGTTATTGGCCTGTGGCTGCTGCTGCTGGTTCTGTTGCTGTTGGTGCTGTTGCTGTGGCTGCTGCTGATGGGTGGGGAATTGCCGCTTCATGGGGCTAGGATTCACGATAGGTTTAGGTGGGTGCGGCATCATGGCACGCTTCTTCTGGCATCGTGTTTTGTGGCTGCGGAAGTGGCTCTTGTACATGAAGGTAAAGTGGCAGTCTTCACAAGTGAAAGGCCCATCACCACTGTGTTTCTTCTTGTGCTCACTCAGCTCCCCTGGGTCAATAAAGGAAGCCGTGCACTGGTCGCACTTATAGGGTCGATCCTTAGGGTCTGTAGACACCAATACCCGTTGCTGCTGCTGGACCTGCTGCTGCTGTTGTTGTTGCTGCACCTGCTGTTGTGTCTGCTGTTGGTGATGCTGCTGGTGATGCTGCTGCTGCTGCTGCTGCTGCTGCTGTTGTTGGTGCTGATGCTGGTGATGGTGTTGTTGATGATGCTGTTGCTGTTGTTGTTGTTGTTGTTGTTGTTGCTGCTGTTGTTGTTGATGGTGGTGTTGCTGTTGCTGTTGCTGCTGTTGCTGCTGCTGTTGTTGATGCTGCTGCTGCTGCTGCGGTTGATGTTGGACAGTGGCCACTGTTCTTTGTGGCTGTTCTGCTGTCCCTGTTATGACGTAGGTGGGGGCAGTATAAGTTGGAACATTGACCTGAGTTTGATTTGTGGCGAGTGTGCCTGCATTTATGGTGTGCGGCGTCGTTGTCACGATCTGGTAGCGTGTTGAAGGTGCCACCTCATATATCTGATGTACCTCCCCACCATACGCTCTTTTATACGCTGTTAACTGGGGGTCTTGTTGGTGTATAACCTGCTGCTGCTGCTGTTGTGGTTGCTGTTGTTGATGTTGTTGTTGTTGTTGTTGTTGTTGCTGCTGTTGTTGTTGCTGTGCCTGAGATTGTTGCTGTTGCTGCTGCTGCTGCTGCTGCTGCTGCTGCTGCTGTTGTTGTTGTTGGTGTGCAGGTGCAGGCTGCGGTGTCCCCGCCTGCGGAGGGGCAGCCATGACTATCTGCACGGTAGGCATCCCACCGTCCTTCTGGTGCGTCTGCTTGTGCAACTCAAAGTATGCCTTGTCAGAATACGAGGCATTACACTGGTCACACTTGTAGACTTTCGTGCCTGTGTTATTCATGAAGAGCTTGAGATCAAGTGGGATATCCATCATGGAGCATGACCCCAGCGCCTGCTCATCAATGGCCAAGATATCCAGTCCTAAGCCCTTCAGACGCCGCTACTCACAAACTGGCTTCGCGCTTCTGCTTCCTGGGCAGACACACCTGGAAGACCAAAGTTGTTTGTATTTAGCCAACTATCATATCAATCTTTTACAGATAAAGATGGCATACAGAAGCAGTCTATTGGAAACTTGTGAGTGATTGTGCATGTGATTGTGTGTTAAAATTTAATAAAACAATCTAAAAACAATTAGATCTTACAAGTTTTCTTTATATATTGTTAATATTAATGTATGCAGTTTCAGGGGTTCCCTAAAAATTAAGAGAAAATTATACTTTAAAAATATTTTATGTAGCTAAATTTGCATTATACATGAGAAGCTGAGGAAAATTCAACATATGTGGATAAATTATATCTACATTAATTTATTTGTTTATTTTCTGTTTTACTTCCCTAAAAATCTACCTTCTCTCATTCAATAATATTATACAACTCAGCAGATTTACTGCAACTGAAAAAAGTTTTACTTTACCGCTGAATGTTAAATAATTAAGCTGAACAGAAAACAGTGCAATTCTGTCAGATTAACTTAATTAGTTTATATATAATTTTTATCACAACATAATACAAAATATTACAATGCTAAGCTTTTATGATTTCTGCTCTCCATTACGAAAGGAGAAACAAAACACAACACAAATCAAAACAAAAAACACAAATCATACTATTTGTAATATGTGAAGCATCATGCTGTACCCAAAATTCTAAAACCTATCCAAAAGTATAAATGTCCAAAAATTTCACATTCAATGGTATAATTCAGACAAGGTTTGACTGATACAATGAGTAAAATCTAATACAAATGTAAGTGTACTGTCATGTGTATGAAACTAGAACTTCAATTATTAACAATTACAATTCATAGATACATATCCAGATGTGGGATCCACTTTGGGAGGATAATAGACAGACAACTATAATTAAGTTCTCTGGTTTTCCCTTCTTACCACAGTTGATATTTCTTACAATTACACACTTTAGTCACCTGCTCAAATATCCTAATTTATCTGGTCAGTTAAGTAAGAATTGCCATTTTTCAAAACTTTCCATAAGATTAATTTTCATACCAATTGACCTAACAAAGGAGTTGAAAGGCAAAAAAAAAAAAAAAAAAAATAATAATAATAGTAATAATAAGCATCACTGTCCATGTGTTAAATATGGATATATTTTACCACATGCCTAACTGATATATTTTGCTACCTAACACACCTGGTTTGTAAAGTGCCTAATGAGTATGTACTCAATTAGTTTTAGTCAAGTTTTGTAAATTTACCCTCTACAATGAAGGGACCATGAGGAATGAAAATTTGTTGGACAGAGATGTCATGCCTGAGAGCCCACTTTAAATTTGTGTTATTTGGTTAAAAGTATACATGTAACAGCTGAAACAAAAGATCAAGTGTAAATGAGCGTAATGAGAGTAATGTTTGTCAAAACAGTTTATTTTGATTTTCAACCAGATAATGCCGGGTGACGTGATATGTCATGTGGTGGCAGACCTTGCCACCACTGGGAACATATGTAATGGATGGGCGACACACCAGGTAATCATGCATGCAGTGGTTAACCGGGGATAGATCAGGCGAATAGCCCAAGGCGTTTGGCCTATGAATTTGAAATACCCCAGCATTTAGACCATTAGGAGCTAAAAACACCCCATTGTTATTGGGGCAAAAAGTTTCCTGAAAATTTGCTTTGGTGCAATTTTTGTCTTTTTTGAGTTCTTGAATTCTGTAACACATCAAATCTGCATTCATGATCAACCTGGAAATGCTAAAAAGAGTTGCTCTATTACACTGGATATTCAATGCTGCAAATATTTAATTTGTCTGAATACAACTGACCCAGTAAGGAAGGTGGACCAAATCAGCACCCAGTCCACATTATTGGAAAAAACAGCTACTAATACCAAAACCATGGTAGGGGGGAGGGGGAGAAAAGAAAAAAGTAAAACAGATGTATTTTAACTATCACCATCCCTCTTCCCAACATTACTACTAGCACTAAAACCCGAAAAATCACCAATCAACTTTGCAGGCCACAATATCAAATCCTTGGCTTTGTTGCGAGTTCTTATTTATTACATACTTACACTGCTTGGGGCGATGATAAGCGGAACTTGCACGGCTTCTCGGGAACGTAAATTAAGTCCTAGGATCACGCTGGGGGGTAGGCTATGAAGTCAGGGTCAGGAATTCAGGGAGACACTTGCTGCAGTACCAATCCAGACACTTGATTCCTGTTGAGGTGCAAAAAAGAAAATGGGTAAAATAAATAAAATTGCAGTAATGATTTTGGATAGTTCTTGGCAAAGAGGTTAGTGTGTAAAATAAGTACTTTAATTGAAGAAATACATACATTAATTCTAGTAACATATAATAAGAATAAGAATCCTCCTTCTGTATATTCCTGTAAAGAAAACAGTAATAAAAGTACTGGAGATGCAGGACATGCAGGCTGAATAAGAAGAGAAAGGTGTCCCTGTGCCAGTATGGCTGCTTTACACTGTGGCCTCACAGTCATAAGTATAGGTCTCCTTCTTCTTCCCCATCTCTTCATTCATTTTCATTGGGATGGTTATTTCTTTCATATTTGTTTATGAAATTACCCATTTATGAAAAAAAAAAAGTTGCTTTCTGTACTCCCATAAAACTATAAATCTATCACACTGAGTATAATGAACCTTATGAGCTGACCCTTCACTAATTTGTTTTTGCAATATGTCGAGTGAAGCTTCCTCACTTCAAAATAAAACCAGCTGGGGTGTCTTGCAGGTAATGCTAGTGCCCAGGGAAATGAAGGGTACAAGGAGACTTCAGGGGCTAAATGTTTTCATCATGGAGCTGACTAAAATGTTAGTTATGTAAGTTTTAATCACAAACCTAATACCTTTTTTTTTATAGGTTATTGCAATAAATCTAATGGTTTGTTTGAGAATTATAGTGTCTGTTCAATAAACTATGTGGTTAATTAATTGAAACTAACTGAACTATAAATGGAGACTCAGATGTGTAGATATTGTATGGAAATAGGGAAAAAAAAAAAATACATTAAAGAAAAAGTCCATAGGCCAATCTGCTTTCACCTAAAATAAGATTGTGATTTGTCTCGAAAAAATCTTTCACTCTTTGCCTCTTGCTGCTGTCCCTAATACTAGTTTGCTGCAAAGTAATAATAATAAAAAACAGATACTGAGATATAATACTACAACACTGAAGAAAAGTGGTATACAAGATTGAAAACTGCTGTTTACAAGATAGCGCATATACTGTTACATGGTAAATGTTTTATTTGTCAGATGGGAATATTCACACCAAAATAACTTTGGGAAATATAGGTCTTTGCCAACATAAGCAAATAACATAGGGGCATTTACCATGGCACACAAGATCTATCATAGGTTATATAATTTTGGCCAACTATTATTCAATTGCTTTGTATACGAAAGACATGAGATCTTGTCTAAGTCTGTATCCCATATAGCTTTGCCATGTATATAATATAGAGTTCACACAAAATCCAATTCAACGCCTTACTTTATGGAGTGTATCATGGACATTCAGTGGCTTATCAATGCATATTGTTAGTCATATGCCAACTTTTTACATTTTCATTCATATAAGTAATATATTTTCATTCCTAAATCTGTTAACCCCTTAACGACAAGAGACATGTTTTTTCGTCATACATGACGCAAGAGCTCCAGCCTGACGACAAGCGTTATGACATTCGGGGATTTTGGATCATTGTGTTATTTTATTGTGTTATGAGTAATGAGTGAGTGATGATGACAATTGCAGTCATAATTATCGTAACAGCCGTAACATTAACCCACTGCGTATGGGCGTCATGACACATACATCAGGCCTAGGAAAAGGGTGTCAATGCGTACATGATGCAACATCGGGATCTGCTCACAGTTGAAGCATGCACACAATTATGAAGTATTATGGCTGTAATGGGGCTAGCTCTAGAGCTAGTGCATAAACTCACATTTTATGATGTATTTATGGAAAAATATTGTTTGGGCTAGTCTGCGCTAGTCAGAGGGTGGAGAAA
>BOPN01000315.1:500242-505242 GCA_017312705.2 Penaeus japonicus | reverse complement strand
TCTAAGGCAAAAAGGAAAGTAAAGGATAAAATTGTTCAGAGTATTAGTGTGTGTGTGTGTGTGTGTGTGTGTGTGTGTGTGTGTGTGTGTGTGTGTGTGTGTGTGTGTGTGTGTGCGTGTATCTTTGCGTGTGCGTGTGTGTGTGTGTGTGTGTGTATGTCTTTTTTACGCGTTTACCATCTACACATTTCCGTCTCAGCCCCTCAATCGTTCAATCTCGCCTTCCCTCCCTCTTCCCCGCACATCTATCAACCCACTAAACCCCACCAAACCCACCCTTTAAACCCACCTTCCAAACTCCTCCCACAACCTTCCACCCCCCCCCACTCCCCTACCCCCTTCTTACTAACACCCATACTAACCCCGAAAAACAACCCGAACTTGTTGTCAGCAAGCCATTCGGGCGGGTCCAAACCGAGCGTTTCCAGCAGCTCGTAGATCGTGCCGTTCAAGCCCTCAGTGAACTCCAGGCCGGGAATGAACGAGAAGTCGAAATTGAACTCCGGGAACTCGAAGCCGCCGAAGAGGAGCTCGTCGATCGTGTGCACTTCGAAGAGGTCGAAGCCGCGTTCGATCTCGGACCAGATGACGTTCGAAACGATGTTCGAGTTGCCGCGGCTTATGGCGTCGGCAGCGACCTGGGTAGAGGGGAGAGGGAAGGGGAGAGGGGAGGAAGGGAAGGAGGGAAGGGGAGAGGGAAGGAGGGAAGGGGAGGAATAGGATAAGGGGGGAAAGGAGAGAAAAGAAAGGAAGATGGGGGAGGGAGAAGAGGTGAAGAAGGGAAAGGAGGAAGAAGGGGAAGGGAAGAAGGAAGAAGAAGGGAACAAGAAGAATAGGAGTGGGTAGGAGGATGAAGAGGAGGGAGAGAGAAGAGGCAAAAGAAAAGGAAACGATGAAGAAGGGGAGGGAGAGGCAAACGAAGAGGAGGAAGAGGAGTTTGAAGAAGATAGGAAAGTAACAAATAAGTAAAACCGAAGATGAGAGAGATAAGGGGAGAGGAGGAAGAAGAGAAGGTAAGAGAAGGGGGGAGGGAGGTATCAGTGTAGCATAAAGGATAAAGAAAGAGAAGGAAGAATAACAGGAGGAATAGGAAGAGTAGACGATAAAAAATATATAGAAAAAGGAAGAGGAAAAAGAGAAGGAAGAATAACAGGAGGAATAGGAAGAGTAAACGATAAAAAATATATAGAAAAAGGAAGAGGAAAAAGAGAAGGAAGAGTAACAGGAGGAATAGGAAGAGTAAACGATAAAAATATATAGAGAAAGAGGAAGAGGAGAAAGAGAAAGAAGAATAACAGGAGGAATAGGAAGAGTAAACGATAAAAAAAAATACATAGAAAAAGGAATAGGAGAAAGAGAAGGAAGAATAACAGGAGGAATAGGAAGAGTAGACGATAAAATATATATATAGAAAGAGGAAGAGGAAGAAAGGGGGGGGTTGTTTGTTGACAGTTCACCTGTTGGCAGACTAGCCCCTCAACAGCAGAGGCGAGTAGTCCAGCTGGCTATCAAGTGGTCAGATATAATTACCGTTATTTAAGAAACTCCTTCCCGCACTCTCCACGTGAGATATTGCAATGACGTCAGCAATGTGTGCAATCTGTCCATGGTTACTAATAATTAATTTTCCAAGAGCACTTATTAAAGAGTGGAGAACCTGGCATCGATTGATTACTGTCTCCTTTCCTTCGTGTTTAATTAATATTATTAAGAGTGGTATTTCTAGAGGAAAAGAAATAATTTTGCACTTAATAATTATAATTATTAGAAAACGTATAAATCCAAAGGGGTGCCGGCAATCATGATAATAAATTCCCGGTCTATCTACCACGATAAGAGATAATGGCGAGTGAAAATTACGGCGCAGGAATATACTGAGGAAAGGGAGAGAGAAAGGAAAAGAAGAAAAAAATAAAAGAGGAACAACGGGTTATGTGAATGATGTGACAAGGAAATTAGGAGCAAGATAGTAGCTTACTTATAACAGTGTGGAAACGGAACAAACTGAGAGAGAGAGAGATATATTACTTCAAGAATGAATCATAATCATATAACATACACCTGAAACATTAAGCACTTTCTGATATAATATTATAATAATGATGATTATGATAATGATGATATATTCTGGCTGTATGCACTTTATCAAACAATTTTCCATGTACATTTCCCTTACCATTCCCCACACACACAGACTTCGATAAACAAAATCGTTACGAAACGTTTATAAGCAATATAACCAAATTGCCTTCCAGTTACCATTAACAAGACACTCATCAAAACACTCTAAACCCAAAATATTAATTAGATATTACTCAAAACACTCCATACATGAAGGTTGCTGGCCATTTTATCTTCATAACATCCTTTCCTTTCTCCAAGACACCTTTTCCGCGAAACCGTCTATTATGCAAGGCTAACACGACACTGTTGAAAATATTACCTTTCTTCTACAAGATCTACTTTCTAACACGATAGTGAGCAAGAGGATAATCAAAGACGTTTTTTTTTTTTGTGTGTGTAAAAGGAAAGAGAAAGGACGACATAAAACACAGACAAAAAAACGACGGGATGGGCACAGTAAATAAAAATGCTGTTGGATAAAATGAGTCAACACTCGCCTGGATGCCACCAATATGGCAGAATAATAATGATCATGATCAGGATAACAGTAACTACAACGATAACAACAACAGCAACAAAATAATGATAATAATCATAATGAAAGTAATAGAGGTAACAACAACAAGGTTGATAGTAACAACAAAAATAACAATAATAAGCGTAATAATGATAATTACTACTACTACAAATGATAATGATAATAAGAATAATGATAATGAAAACAATGATAGTAATGATAATGTGATCATAATGAAGAAAATAATGATAATGATTATAATAACGATAGTATTAACAATGAAAGTAATAACTACAACATTAACAATAATCACAATATGAATCCTAATGATAATAATGATAATAACAGCAATAATGATGATTAATGATAACAGTAGAATAACGTAGATGAATAAGTAATGCAGTTAAGGCGCTGATAATTAAGACACGGATACAAGGCAGATACTCTTTGTTGCAAAAGCTAAACTATCACAACGATCATAAAATTATATAGTTTGCAATGCATCATTAAAATTTTTACTATATGATTTTTTTTTCTACATAGATACGACTCTCATTAAAGTATTTATACTGCTAACAAGGAGTTAATTGTGAAAACTAATATAAATATAATTAATCCAAATCAACAACTTCAACTCTGCCGTCATTCCTTTCATCATAATTAGACATCAAAGATTCTTATATATTTTTTTTTTTTTTTTTTTTTTTTACATTTAAGTATACGTGATTAAGAGTTCTTAAAATGTGAATCCTCATCAAAAGAATTTCGGATTCAAAGAGACCGGATGGAGACAAGTAGAAGCATCTTATATGCTTAAGTCACGGCGGTATAATCCTTTGTAAACAGATGTAGAGGAAAATGATTATCAGATGCCACCATCTTACGAGCAAGGCGTCTGGATATCCCACAGTAGCAACTATTTTCCTCATGGACTACAAATGACCGTTGCATTTACCACTGCAATTATCCAAGAATATTACACAATAATATTATCCAATAATATTACACAATCTATCACTTATAACATCATAAAACGAAGCTCTGAATGGTGCTCCATTTTCAACGAAGCTTCGAGTGGTCGAATCACTGTTTCGCCGAGATAAATGACACCAAAATCGTTTTCAACAATAAATTAATGTAACAGGACGACATGTAAATGTAAGCTTGGGTATGTATAGAGTACACACTATAATAGTTAAGTCGGCTTTGCGAACTACTGAGCTTAATTAACAAATAAGGATATTACCTGTCTCGATTAGGGCTCGGTTGAATGTAATCTTATCTCCTTTAGGAATCCAAAGGGTCTATTAAACTTCCACGAATGGGCTGATATCGAACAGAAACAAGGCCTTTGGATTCTTTTTTGTTCAAACTAGTTGGGTATTTCTTCGGGCATTATCCTTTAATTTTTTTTTCTTTCTTTTTTTATCGTCCCATACTCGCGGGGGTCAAAAGATATGTTTATTTTCCGTATGTCGATGCAGGTATAGTCAAACCAGTACAGAAACAAGTCCATTCAGAAAAAAATTGTGTGTGTGTGTGTGTGTGTGTGTCAGTGTGTGTGTGTGTGTGTGTGTCAGTGTGAGTGTGTGTGTGTGTATGTGTGTGTGTGTGTGTGTGTCAGTGTGAGTGTGTGTGTGTGTATGTGCACATACCTGCACACAATCCTCTAAACAAACACGGAGGCACGAAAAAGCGAGCGGAGACGCATCTGCGATCGCGTCCCCAGGATCGCAGGCGCCGGGGGGGGGGGGGGGGGGGGGGGGGGGGGGGGGGAGCAGCGAGAAACGCCGCCGAGTCGCTCCAGGTGTCATGCTGTGACGACTACCTGATTACCTGCTACCTGCGCTGACAGGTGAGCGCTGATCATTCGCTGATTTGAGGAGAGGCGAGGCTCCCAGTGTTGATAGATTCGCAAGTGAAGAGTATTGCTGTGGTTAGTTCAGGTTTAAACTTTTACTCTGGCATAACAAGCTTCATATTTGCATAGCAATTTGATTTTGACAATCCAGCTTTGACTATGCATACAACGAGCTGTATGTTGATTTCTGTGAATATAGCCACAGTACAGAGATATTAGGGCGAAACCTCGCCCACCGACTAGAATCTAGCAACAGAGTCATGCATTCCCGAAAAGGAAAAAAAAAAAATGGAAAAGAAAACAGAAAAAAAGAACACAAAAAATACCAACGGCAAAATTGACCAAATCGGAAAGCCAACGTTATCACCCCGCCTGCAACCAGAACGCCTCGAAGTGAACGCACCCAGCCAAGCAGTCCCTCGGGTTGCGTTCGCTAAACCTGCGACGACAGCGCCGGAGCAACGGGACTCCGAGGCGGTAAAGAGGTTCTGTTGCGCT
>BOPN01000315.1:490242-495242 GCA_017312705.2 Penaeus japonicus | reverse complement strand
CTAATCTCGTACTATTGGCAGGATGACGAAATATCCAAAGTCATGACGTCATGGATGTGAACGATGAGTCACATGTCGAGTACGTGTCAGGATGAAGATTAATGAAGGGGAAAACTACGGATTCCTTTCTTCTTTGCGGTACTTGCGAGTGAGTCTTTTTTTTTTCTTGTTTTAATTTTTCTCTTTGACAATTGTTCATCAGTATTTGTTTTCTTGTTATCCTGTTATCTTCCCTGCTGGAATAAAAATAAAGTATGCAATCTATTAATAATCTATATAATTTCACTTCTTCCAATATAGAGTAATGAAAGCATTAGGTCAAGCGTGCAACAGAAATCATGCAGCATGGCATGCGGGTGTGAAATTAGCAAAAAAAAAAATACAAAACCAAGATTAAATTCCGAGAAGAATACCAGATACCGAACGGAAGCTTTAAAAAAAAAAGAAGATACCACTAACCAACCAACCAAGCCCATTTAAATGATAAAGAAATAGCGTAATAACAAGTACTCATAATAACCAGCATGCACTCTGACCACTTACAGGATAAAAGAATCCGAACTTCCCCTTAGAATCGGTCGGGTCGCCAGTGTACTTGACCAGTTCGGATAACAGAGGCTCCTCATAGCCGTCAAACAGGAGTTCTCTCACCGTTCTCGTGATAAACAGGGACTCCTTAAACCGCAAGAACGCCAGCTCCACCAACGCGTGAAGGAGTGGGTTTTCTGCTTCGATTTTCGAGGCTAAGGACTATTTTTTTTTTTTTGGGGGGGGGTTGGGGTGGGGGGGGATTTGTAGGGATTTGGGGCGGGGAACGGGGGTAAGGGGGGGAAGGGGGGTAAAAGACATACATTATGGACGTGCATTGGAGACAGACATTGAAAGACATGGTCACTATTCATACAGTGTTTGATCAGTCATAGGGTGAGTTTCAGCTTTCTCTCTCTCTCTCTCTCTCTCTCTCTCTCTCTCTCTCTCTCTCTCTCTCTCTCTCTCTCTCTCTCTCTCTGTCTCTCTCTCTCTCTCTCTCTTTCTCTCTCTCTCTCTCGTGTTTATTCATCTATGTATAGCAATTTCTATATGTGTGTCTATCCGACTTCCTATCTTCCTCTCTACACATCTATATATGTTATTTATGTTTATCAGTCTATTAGTCTGACAATGTATTTATCTGTTTGTTTATTTGTTTATTTAATTATCTATCTGATTATCGAGTTATCTATCTGTCTACCATCTATACTATATGCCTACTTATATATCTATCCATCTACTATATATGTTTGTACCTATCTACCTATATGTCTTTTTGTTACTTGGGTGTCTATATATTTACTTCTCCATGTATGTCTATCAGTTTACCAACCTCCCTATTCAATCACCATTCATGTCTTCGCTTCATTCTCACTTTTCCTTTTCAGCTCTCTCCCTACATTTTCCTCTTCATCTCCCCCTCTCTCCCTTTCCCCCTCTCTCCCTCTCCCTCTTCTCTCTCTCTCCCTCTCCCACTCCCTCTCTCTCACATCTTCCATCCCTTCTCTCCCTCTTCCTCTCTCTCTCTCTCTCTCTCTTTCACTCTCTTTCACTCTCACTCTCACTCTCTCTCTCTCTCTCTCTCTCTCTCTCTCTCTCTCTCTCTCTCTCTCTCTCTCTCTCTCTCTCTCTCTCTCTCTCTCTCTCTCTCTCTCTCTCTCTCTCTCTCTCTCTCTCTCCCTCCCTCCCTCCCTCCCTCCCTCCTACTCCCTCTCTCTCACATCTTCCCTCTCTCTCCCTCTTCCTCTCTCTCTCTCTCTCTCTATCTTTCACTCTCACTCTTTCACTCTCACTCTCACCTCTCTCACTCTCTCTCTCTCTCACTCACTCTCTCACTCTCACTCATTCACTCACTCACTCACTCTCACACTCTCACACTCTCTCACATTGTCTCACACTTTTTCACTCTTTCACTTACTCACCCTTTTCTCTCCCGTCTCCCTCTCCCACACTTACCACCATGATGGCATTGAGTGTCGTGACCTTGTCTTCTAGCGAGAGGCCCGGTGACATCTCCGGAACAAACTCGAACGTCTTGTTCTGCAGGTACGTGACGGTACCTTCTTCGTCGTTCCATTCGAGGTCGTACTTGAGTCGTTTCTCCCTGAGGTGGAGGTGGAGGTGGGGGTTGAAGTAGGTGAGAGATTGGGTGTTTTTTTTTTTTTTTTTTTTTTTTTTGGGGGGGGGGGAACTGGTGGTTAGCTTGGTTAGCTTTAAGTGATGTTTTTCTTTATCGTTATGGTTATTTTTTTATTGTTAAAATCATATTTGTTATACTTAATAATGATAATAGTAATAATAATAACAAAAATAATGATGATGATAAAATTGGTTCATAATATTTATGATAGTAACAATAATAATGACAATAATCCTCATCATAATGATAATGACAATAAAAGAAGAATGATAATAAAAATGTTAATAATGATAATGATAATAAAAATAACATCCATCATCATCATAAGGATAATAATAGTAATAATAATATTACCCAATAAATGAATAAACAGATAAATAAATACCGGTAAAGAAATAAGCAACTAATTAATAATAAGATACAAGTTTTTTTTTATCCCCAAAAAGTGCAAAAAAACAACACAAAACAAACAAAAAACAACAACAACAACACAAAGAACCCCCCAAAAATCAACAAAACAAACAAAAAAACAACAACACAAAGAACACCCAAAAAACAAAAAACAAAACAAACAAAAAAACAACAACACAAAGAACACCACCAAAAAACACCCAAAAACAACAACAACAACAACAACAAAGAAACAACGAAAAAGGAACAACTAAAAGACAAAGAACAAAAACAGCCAACGTCATCGCAAGCACAAGGCAACAAGACACGCCAGGGGATTAAAAAGCTTATTTTTAACTCGAAGGTCGTGCAATGAAGGGTTTCAATTGCAAAATGATAAAGGTGCTGAAGAAAGGTTAATTTTATGGAGTCTGTCTTGTTGTTGTTGTTGTTGTTGTTTTGTTGCAATCATTATTTTTATTACTATTATTGTCATTACTGTTGTTGGTATTATTATCATAAATATATTGGTATTATTATATAAAGGTGCTGAAGAAAGGTTAATTTTATGGATGCTGTGTTGTTGTTGTTGTTGTTTTGTTGCAATCATTATTTTTACTAATATTATTGTCATTACTGTTGTTGGTATTATTATCATAAATATATTGGTATTATTATATAAAGGTGCTGAAGAAAGGTTAATTTTATGGATGCTGTGTTGTTGTTGTTGTTGTTGTTTTGTTGCAATCATTATTTTTATTACTATTATTATCATTTCTGTTGTTGGTATTATTATCGTTATCGGTATCATTATGAATGATACTATATCATCACGATTATCATTATTAATCATCATTATTATCATTACTATTGTTTTTACTATTATCATTATTATTGTTATTATCATCATTATTGTTATCATTATTATTGTTATTATCATCATTATTATTATCATTATTGTTATCATTATCAATTTCATCATTTTTTCCTTTCTTAGTATCCATGTTGTTACTATCATTGTCATCATTATTATATATATCATCATTATCATTATCATCATCATAACTATTATCACCATTGTTACTGTCATTACTATTATTATTATCGTCATTATTGATATCATCATTATCATCATTATTATCATTATCATTATTATTATTATTATAATTAACTATCGCTATCTATCATTATCAACATTATGATTATCATGATCTTTCTCATCATTATTTTCATTGCTAATATCATTATCATTACCCTTATTGTTATTATCCTTATCATTATTATTTTCATTATTATTACTATTATCATTATCTTTATCACTACCATTATCATTATAATTATAATTAGCTTTATTCTTATCATTACTATCACTATTGTTATCAATGTTATCATTATCAATGTTATTACTATCATTATCATTATCAATGTTATCTTCATCTTCATTATCCTTTCTATTATCATTATTACTATCAAATTATCATTGTTATCATTCTCACCTTTATCATTGTTATAATTATCAAATTCATTATCATCATCTTTATCACTTTCATCATTATTGGTATCATTACTATTGTTACTATCATTATCATTATTATCATTACCATTATAAGTGTAATCATTATCATCATCATTATTATTGCACGTCATTGTTTTTGCTTATTCTGTTTTATTTTTACCTTATTCCCTAATTATTGTCTAGTAGTTCGTGACACTCCCATTAAAATACAATTAAAGAATGATATGAATAAAATGGAAACTAAAACACGTAAATTATAATAGAAATTATAAAATCATAATAGAACATGTAAATGGATAGATAACCCAATAAAAAGCCAAATAAAATTCCTGACTAAATGATTAAGTAATCTTTCCGTAATGAAGTTTAAAATTTAATTTATTAGATATCTAAATAATTTTCAAAAGAACAAAACCACAAAAGGAAAAACTTTGACAATAAGATTTTTAAAAATGATGAAATTTGACAAAAAGGACAACTCGTAGACATTGATTTAAAAAAGAAAAGAAAAATAAATAAAACAAAAAAAGAAAGGTTAAAACAAACAAACAAACAAACAAACAAAACAGATACAAAACTAAAGACTACTAAGAAGTCAAATAAAAATATTAAGTACCGACAACTCAATCAACAGATAAAATAGACAAATGAGGTCAATTCATCGACAAAGATCTGAAGAAACGACAAATAAACGATTAAAAGTCAACTCACCACCAACAATAAAATAATCAACTCACCAATTCAAATCCCTACCAAAAAAAATAACAAAAACCTCCAACTAAAACCAAACACACACACAAAAAAAGACACACACAAACACAAACACACAACCCCCCCCCCCTCACACACACACACACACGCAAACACAAACACAAACAAACACACACAAACATCCCCCCCTCACACACGCGCGCAAACACAAAC
>BOPN01000315.1:442742-445242 GCA_017312705.2 Penaeus japonicus | reverse complement strand
AAATACTCGCATCCTGAATCCTTATACTTTATCCTTAAGATATTCTCTTTTTTATTTCTACGAATTAAACCACTTCTCTTCTTCCGTTTATTCCAGTTCCCCCTTCCGCCTCTCTCTCTCTCTCTCAATCTCTTCCTCTTTCTTTCTCTCTCTCTCTCTCTCTTTCTCTCTCTCCCTCTTTCTCTCTCTCTCTCTTATGCGATGATACAGCAAGTTACAGAGTCGACGACCTGTGTACCATAATCACACAGCTTGGATACTTACCCACCTAGCTGTACCTTTAACTCCCCCCCCCCCTCCACACTATATCTATACCCCTATACCCCCTCCATCCAGAATCCCCTCCCTCATACCCCCTACCCCCTTTCCACACACCCTTCATACCCATACCCCTTACCCTCCCCTCCCTTATACCCACACCCCCTTCCCCTCCCTCCCTCCCTCCCCTGATTCTCGGCCCATTTTTCCCCTTAGGTGGAAATGCCATGGTCACGTGATCGTTTTCGCTTTTGTTGTTTGCTGTATTTCCTTTCTCTTCTAATGTATTTGTCTTATTGTTGTTTTATCGTCGTCATTGTCGTGTTCTTTCATTATCTTTGTCGTTGTAATTACTTTATAACTTATTAATATTATTTTTTAATAATTCACTTCAGTCTATCGACCTTTATTTTTCCTTATCTCTTTATTTTCTCATTATTTCCCTCTCTCTCCCTGTCTCGTTACCTCTTTAAGCATTATCCTTCTCATTTCTCACTCTTTATCTTCTTCCATCTCTCTCTCTCTCTCTCTCTCTCTCTCTCTCTCTCTCTCTCTCTCTCTCTCTCTCTCTCTCTCTCTCTCTCTCTCTCTCTTTCTCTTTCTCTTTCTCTTTCTCTCTCTCTCTCTTTCTATCTCTTTTAGCACTATCCTGCCCTTCTATTTCTCAGTTCTACGCTCTTTCGCGCTCTCCCTCCTCTATTCACTTCCCACTATTTACCATATGTCCATCAATCCACTTCACCATATATGTATCTTTCTTATTTCACCCATATTAATTGGAAGGTGAGGAGAGAGGAGGGAGGCGGGAGGAGGGGGTGAGGAGAGGGGCTGTCGGGAGGGAGGGAAGGAGGGAGAGAATGAAGAGATGGAGTGGCAGAGTGACAGGAGGGTGAGGGAAGGAGTGAAGGGGAGGGAGGAAGAAGGAAAGGCGATGCAGAGAGGGAGGGAGGAGAGGAATGAGGGACATAGGAAGAGAGGGTGAAGGAGGAGAGGAAGGAGAGATGGATGAGAGGGAGAGGGAAGAAGGAAGAGGAGGAATACGGACGGAGATTGAAAAGGAGGGAGAGAGGGAGAAGGATGAGGGACAAATGAGAGGGAGGAGAGAGAGAAGGAAAAGGAAGAGAAGGAAGGAGATGGAAAGGGGCTGCCGAGAGGGAGGAGAGGGGAAGAAAAGAGAGAGGAGGTATTGTGAGAGGACGATTAATTATGGAGGAAAAGAGGGGTGAGAGATAGAGGTGGAAGAGGAATGAGAAGAAAGGTAGAGGGATAAGTGATAATAGGAATGAAAAAAGGAGAGGGGAGGAAGGGCGAAATAAGTGAGAACAGGAGAAAGAAAGAAGGAAGAGGGAAAGTAAGGAGAAAGGAGAAAATCAAAGAAGGGAGAGAAAAAAAAGAACAGGGGTTGGGGTATGGGGAGGTAAGGAAGAAGCAAGAGCGGCGAGAGTGGGTAGGGTCCGTTGTTCGAACCCTGCAACCATATTTCATTGCAGGATTTAAAAATTCTGAGAACCCTGCACCGGTTTAGTTTAAGCACCATTTACATTTTTATTCTCTCTCTCTCTATCTATCTATCTATCTCTCTCTCTTTCTCTCTCTCTTTCTTTCTCTTTCTCTCTCTCTCTTTGACTCTCTCTCTCTCTCTCTCTCTCTCCCTCTTTCTTTCTCTCTCTCTCTCTCTCTCTCTCCCTCAGCATAATACAAGATTCAACGAAACACCATTTAAGTAAAGAGAAAACAAAGAAGAGGAAAAGAAATCGTATTCCTCCGAGGGTGGCCAAAAGGTGTCCATTCTGCCAGCAGCGAAATGACAAGCAATACTTCCCCCCCCCACCCCACCCCACCCCACACACACAGAAAAAAAGTCAAAGAAAAAGTGGGCGTTTTACCTACAGGGTAAATTCTGGCCAACATAATGACAGTGCATATGCTTGTGATTATGGCAATGATGCTGTCACAGGGCCAAGATCCAAAGAGATTTGCTATCTTTCGTCTAACGGAAGGACTGGTATGGGAGGAGATGCCGGAGGCTGCTGGGTGCCTTTTTTTTCTTCTTCTTCTTTTCTTTTCTTTTCTTTCTTTCTTTCTTTCTTCTTTTACGACTATATTCTGTCCACAAATTCAAGTCGGAATGGCTCAGCGTCAAAACTGTCCTATTACGACGTCGTCTAAAATATTTTATTCTGTTACTTTTTTGGGGACGGCCAGTTCAATTTCATGCGGATTTGTTCTTTTTTTTTTTTGG
>BOPN01000315.1:427742-432742 GCA_017312705.2 Penaeus japonicus | reverse complement strand
TATAAAGCTATACACATCTCTCTCTCACCTCTTGTCCTTGTCCCTCCCCTTCTTCATCTAACCTTTCCTCTCTTCCTCGCACCATGACACATCCTCTCTAGACACATCGAACATTATAACAATACCTCAGATAAGGTAATTAGTCTTTGTTTGTAATTCCTTCTTATTGTGATATTCATTATAATTCAATGCAATATCAAGAATGTTTATCTCAGTGATAACTGACATCTACCAATTTAAAAAATGTTTATATTGACAATTCGGAAACCTATTTTTACAAATTTGATATATTTATATATATATATATATATATATATGTGTGTGTGTGTGTGTGTGTGTGTGTGTGTGTGTGTGTGTGTGTGTACTATCTCTCTCTCTCTCTCTCTCTCTCTCTCTCTCTCTCTCTCTCTATATATATATATATATATATATATATATATATATATATATATATATATATATACGCAAACAAACACACATACACATCAATGTGTGTGTATATATATATATATATATATATATATATATATATATATATATATATATATATATATATATATATATATATATATATATATATATATATATATATATATATATATATATATATATATATATATATGTGTGTGTGTGTGTGTGTGTGTGTGTGTGTGTGTGTCTATTCATATATGTATATGTATGTATGTATAAAAATTATTTCATTATGAGTTTGCATTTATATGGTATACAAATATATCTATATATATCTATATAGAGAAATTTATATATCTATCTCTCTCTATATATAGATATATATAGATATCTCTATATATATGTATATATATATGCATATATATATATATATCCATATATATATACATAGATATAGATATAGATATATATATGTATATATATATATATATATATATATATATATATATATATATATATATATATATATATATGTGTGTGTGTGTGTGTGTGTGTGTAAGTATATGTATGTATGTATGTGTATGTATGTATATATCTATATCTATATATATATATATATGTATATGTATATGTATATATATATATATATATGTATATATATATATATATATATATATATATATACATGCTGAACACATCCACACAAGCGAAGACGCAGAATATCTCTTTATGCCTTCCACCGTATCACTTATCCCCCTTCCCCCCCCCCCCCCGCCCAACCACTAGCCGCCCTTCCTCCCTCAGGTTAGTTTGCATAATTTGCATAATGATTCCCTCGGGGCTGACATACACATGCACGGACAAACAAGTCTTCCGGGTAGATTGAACTAACCTCCTTTATTGTTTCTACTATTTTTTTTCTAATAAAAAAAATATAAAACCCAAATTACAATAAACTAAAGAAACATAATCTGTTAATAACAACAGCGCAAGTAAAACAACAATAAACAACAATAAAAGCGAAAAAAAAACAAAAGCCAAAATTTAATACCAATAAACAAGAATAACAAAAGCCAAACAAACACCAACCAAACAACGACAACACAACAACAAAAGCCATAAAACAATAACGAAAAAATTTAAAAAAGACAATCGCAAGCAAAGTGCCCGTAATCCCAGAATCTAATAACAGTAAATCACTTAATCTCGCCTCTAATTGTGACCTTCAAGAACAGCTTTTTCTGAATCAGAAATAAACACCTTTATCTCACCGAACAAAGTACATTTTAATTTATACATAGAACACATTTTAACATATTCGATTTATATTAAGAATATATTTTGATATATCTATATCTAAAATACATCTAAATATATTTCTACTATAGTTTGAACTTATTTTAACATATTTCAATTATATCCAGAACATACTTTAACGTTCCCTTACAAAGGTTTCTCGAAGCATCCTCTGGTTAATAGAAATATTATGGAAATTATTTGAAGTGTTTGTCTAAGAGAAGATTGTACCATGAAATAATTCAATGTATTTCCGCTTTTCATCATATTACAATTTTGTATCATTTTTTCAGCTTGCTTTCATCATTTTTATTATCATATTTTTCTCCTTCCCCTTCAATGTATTTCCGCTTTTCATCATATTACAATTTTGTATCATATTTTTTATATCAGCTTGCTTTCATCATTTTTATTATCATATTTTTCTCTTTGTCATGTTATCTGATTCCCTTCGTCTATCATTTATATTTATTTGCAAAGTATATAAGCAAAGACAAACATACATACATACACATCGATAAATAGACTGATTGATATATATATTGATAGATATAAAGACAAAGAATAGAGGTAGACATACAAATATAAATATAAATATATACAATATATATATATATATATATATATATATATACATATATATATATACTCATAGATACAGTTAAAGGCAAAAATACATATACGATACGAATCTTGATCCTGCAGATTACATAATCGAAAAGCCTTTATTGACATTTCTCACTCCTCCCATGTGGCGACCCCGTGTGGTAAGTGCTGTCTCTGTCACGCCTTGTTTTGGCTATGTCGCGTAGTGTTTGAATAATAATACGCGTGATGATGATAGCTTTTCATCTTCTATATCATGTCGTTGTCTCTCATATTCTCTCTCTCCTCTCCTCTCCTCTCTCTCTCTCTCTCTCTCTCTCTCATTCCTATTCTCATTCCCCTTCCCCTTAACCTTTCTTTCTCCCCCCACCCCTCTCCTTCGTTTTCTCCTTCTCCTTGTCTCTCTCCCTATCCCATTCCTTCTCATTCCCCTTCCTTTTTGCCCTCTCCTTCTCCTTCTCCTTCCCCTTCCTTTTTGCCCTCTCCTTCTCCTTCTCCTTCCCCCTCCCCCCTCTCCGTCTCCCTCTCCCTCTTCTCGTTCTTCGCGCACCAAACTCATTTCTCCTTCTTCTTTTCCTTTTCCTTCCCCTTCCCTTCCCCTTCCCCTTCCCCTTCCCCTTCCCCTTCCCCTTCCCCTTCCCCCTCCCCCCTCTCCGTCTCCCTCTCCCTCTTCTCGTTCTTCGCGCACCAAACTCATTTCTCCTTCTTCTTTTCCTTTTCCTTCCCCTTCCCTTCCCCTTCCCTTCCCCTTCCCCTTCCCCTTCCCCTTCCCCTTCCCCTTCCCCCTCCCCCCTCTCCGTCTCCCTCTCCCTCTTCTCGTTCTTCGCGCACCAAACTCATTTCTCCTTCTTCTTTTCCTTTTCCTTCCCCTTCCCCTTCCCCTTCCCCTTCCCCTTCCCCTTTCCCTTCCCCTCCCCCCCTCTCCGTCTCCCTCTCCCTCTCCCTCCTCTCGTTCTTCGCGCACCAACCTCACAAGAGTAAGGATAAGGTTAAGCCAGATTTGCTGAGCAGCTACTTCGGCTGTGTCAGCGCGTGCTGACTCGTGAGAAAGTGTGTCAACGATTAGCTCGAGTTGAGCTTGGCTCTTATCCACCGTGATGCCCAGCCACAGCAGTGACCGCCAGGCGACAGTGGAAACCCTCGAGCTTGGAAGGGGCTCAATCAGCCGACCACGGGGATGTGAGGTCGGCGCGCTATCCACTGCGCTACCCAAGCGTCTCTCTCAAGAGTGCGATGACGCAGCAACTGTTACAGAGCGTAGAGGGAGAAGCTAAAAGGAACATCATGACGGGGCCAAAGTCCCTCATAACACCTTTCTGAGACGATCACACGTAAGCAGCTGATCCGAAGTCATGCTTGAGTGCAACTGGAGGGAAAGAGGGAGGGCGACAGGAGGGCGGTTTGAGTAGACGCATAAATACAAACACATGAATACATTTGCACTCATCATTGCGCGTGTGTTAGTGTTACATGTATGGACATAAATACACACACATACACACGCACAGACACATACAAAATATATACATATATATGTATATACATGTGTGAATACACACACACACACACACACACACATATATATATATATATATATATATATATATATATATATATGTGTGTGTGTGTGTGTGTGTGTGTGTGTGTGTGTGTGTGTGTGTGTGTATGAATGCACACATTAATATTTACATATACATATATACATATAAATGATAAATACGTAATTCCATACATACATATACATATACTGTATACATATACACGTGTGTGTGTATATATGTATATATATATATATATATATATATATATATATATGTGTGTGTGTGTGTGTGTGTGTGTATACACATATGTATAGGTGTGTATATGTATATATATAATATATACATAATACACACACACATATATATATAATATGTATATTTATACAAATATATGTAAGAATGTATGTATGTAAGTATATATGTATGTGTGTATGTATGAATGCATGTATATACATATGTGTATATGTGTATATGTGTGTGTATGTGTATGCGTGTGCGTGTGCATGTGTGTGTATTATATATACAATATATATTTACACAAATATATGTATAAATGTCGATGTGTATACATACATACATATATATATATATATATATATATATATATATATATATATATATATATATATATATATATATGTATATATTTTTTCCCCATATGCTCACATATATATGCCTGCAAAGATACATACACACACATATATGTTTATATATGTATATGTATATGTATATGTATACGTATATGTATGTATATATATATATATATATATATACATATATATGAACATACAAACCCATATGTATGCATGGATATATGTATGTATGTATGTATGCATATGTCTAAATATATATATATATATATATATATATATATATATATATATATATATATATATATACACACACACTTAACCCGAACTAAAAACAAACCTCACTTTAATGAACAAATAGATGGTTAAATAAATAACTGAATTATCAAGTACATAAATACATACTCATAAAACAGCGTAAACAAAAAAATATGTATTTGATCACTCAAAACAGAACCAAAATCCCGTTTCGTTACGACTTTTACAAAAAAAAAAGAATCAAATCCTATTACTCTTCGATTTCAATCCCTTTGGGGAACAGACATGTAAACACTTA
>BOPN01000315.1:395248-407748 GCA_017312705.2 Penaeus japonicus | reverse complement strand
TGTGTTTTATTGGTCTGCTCCTTAATTTTTTGTTTCTTTTTTTCTCTCTCTGTGTGTCTATCTGGCTATTTCTTTCTTTTCTTTCTCTTGTTGTCTCTGTCTATCTGTGTTTCTCTGTCTTTCTCTCTCAGTCTCTGCCTCTGTCTCTTTGTATTTCTCTGTTTTTTTCTGCCTCTCTCTGTCTCTGTCTCTGTCTCTCTCTCTCTCTCTCTCCCTCTCTCTCTCTCTCTCTCTCTCTGTCACTCACACTCACTCTCTCTCTCTCCTCCCTTCCTCCCTAATCCTCCCCGTCTCCCCCCTCCCTCCCCCTCCTCTTCCCAGCCCCCCCCCCCTAGAGAAACAAATAATTCCCACCTGACAACCACACAATCCCCCTTCCCCCCTTCTCCTCCCCCTTCCCCCTCCTCCTCCTCCGACGCTTTTCCCTTCTCTTATTTGTTCGTTATTATTCCGTATTTTCGCCCTTTCTCGTATTTCATCGCTCTTCTCGCATTCCCTGTAGGATGCTTAAAGTGACAGAAAGAGGAGAGATAGATAGATAGATAGATAGATAGATAAATAGATAGAGAGAGAGAGATAGATAGATAGATAGATAGAGAGAGAGAGAGAGAGAAGAGAGAGAGAGAGAGAGAGAGAGAGAGAGAGAGAGAGAGAGAGAGAGAGAGAGAGAGAGAGAGAGAGAGAGAGAGAGAGAGAGAAGGAGGAAGGACAATTGCACATTTAATCACAAGGATGTTTTTCTTTTCTTCAGGACAGAACTAATTTCCCTAATGCTGGATCCACCTCTTTCCTCCTTCTCTTCCTCCTCCTCTTCGTATCTATTTTTTTTCCTGCCACCTCCACCACCCCCGTCCAGCTCCCCTTTGCCCCCCCCCCCCACCACCCCCGATCCTCATGCCTCTCCTCCTCCCTCATCCTTCTTCGCCACCCTCTGCCCCCCCCCTCACCTCACCTACTCTCTTCCCTTCCCCCACATCCTTTCTCGCCCCCGCCCCGACCTCCCCTTTCATCCCCCACCTCCTTCCCCTCATCCCTCCACCTCCTTCCCCTCCACCCTCCACCTCCCTCCCCTCCACCCTCCACCTCTCTCCCCTCCACCCTCCACCTCCTTCCCCTCCACCCTCCACCTCCTTCCCCTCCACCCACCACCTCCTTCCCCTCCACCCTCCACCTCCCTCCCCTCCACCCTCTTTTTCATACTCTCTCTCGCTCTACATCGGTGGCTTGTTATCACCCTCTGTTATTCTCTCTCCCTCCCTGTCCTGGAATCCATAGGCCAATCATATCCGAGGATGATCTAGATTCGTCATTCTCATTGGTCAACGGAAAGCGATGGCGGATAATGGGAGGGTTAATCTGACAGGTTGTTGATATTGGACCGTTAATAGAAGGAGAAAGGACGGGGAGTGGGGGGTGGAGGAAGAGGGAGAGGGAAGGAGAGAGAGGGAGGGAGGGAGGGAGGGAGGAGGGAGGGACAGAAGGAGGGAAGGAGAGAGAGAGAGACAGAGAGAGAGAGAGAGAGAGAGAGAGAGAGAGAGAGAGAGAGAGAGAGAGAGAGAGAGAGAGAGAGAATATATATATGGTATATATATACGTATATATATATATATATATATATATATATATATATATATATATATATATATAGAGAGAGAGAGAGAGAGAGAGAGATAAAGAGATAGAGAGAGAGACAGAAAGAGGAGAGAGAGAGAGAGAAACAGAGAGTGGAGAGAGAGAGAGAGAGAGAGAGAGAGAGAGAGAGAGAGAGAGAGAGAGAGAGAGAGAGAGAGAGAGAGAGAGAGAGAGAGAGAGAGAGAGAGAGAGACAGAGAGAGCAGAGAGAGAGAGAGAGAAAGTAGGGGGATGGAAAGAGAAAGGGAAAATTGAGAGAGAGAGAGAGGGGGGGGAGGGAGAAAGAGAGGGAGATAATAAGGATAGAGAAGGAAGGAAAGCAAAACAGTAGGCCGTAATGATCGGTCGGATAATCCCATTGGCCCGCCTGACCAATAAGAATCACGGAAAAGTGTCGTGGAAGGATCTGATTGGTCGAGAACTAAAGTCGTCGCTAAGGGTCGTTGGGTGTCGTGGTGACCTCCCCCTCTCCATCTCCCCCCTCCCCCCCCCGAAACCGCGAGCGTCATGTGTGAATAGCATGTAAATGTCGACTTATTTGCGGTAATATTCTGTGTGATTGAGACTATTATGAAGAAAGAGGGGCGGGCGTGGGTGGAAGAGGGAGGGGGGGGAGGTGAGGGGAATGAGGGGAGATGAGGGACTGACAGAGGGGAGCATAAGGGGATGTATGGTAAATGAAGGAAAGAGAAAAAGGAAGATTGCCGAGAGGGAGAAAAGGAAGACGAGAAAATAAGAACAGTAATGACGATAACAACAAAGATAACAAATGTTAATAACAATGATAACAGCTATGATAAAAAGAATTTTGATAATAAAAAAAATAATAATACCTGCAAAAAATGGTGACAGTAATAGCAGTCATAGTAACAACAATAATGGTAATGATAATAAGAATCATAAATATGTTAATGATAATTAGAATAACTAGAAAATTCCTATCTATTGCAAACCTCCGACGTTAGCTTTAATCTACCCTCATCTCTCTCTACTTAATTAATATCCTTCTCTTGCCCCTAGAATCTTCCTTAAACAACCCTTATCTACTCTTATTCGATCAAAACATACACAATCATATACTTTCATCCTCCTTAACATACCATAAAAAAACCTTACTTATCTATTACCCTTTAATACAAATCTGCTATCAATCTACCGTCATCTACCGAAAAAAATAATGTAATCTACCCTCAATATCCTATAATTATCTCCAAATTCACTCTTTGCCACGGATATAGATTACATTATTCTGAAATTACACCGAAATCTAATCAAAATCTGAATTATGGCCAACCCATCCAAACATTTTGACCACAATCGTTGGCAACTTTTTGCATAGTTTTTGCACTTTCACACTCATTAATCGACACATGAATTTAGGCAAAAACATATTTTCTTCCAGTGATGGATTCACACTGAGCATGTTGTAAACAAAACAACGAAGGAAAAACAAAACAAAAGGGGAAATGATGTTCTCTTTAAGCAATGATCTCACGGTTATAATAATCAGTATTAATAATGGAGAAGAGTAAGAAGAAGAAGAGTCGGAATAAGAAAGGTAAGAAGAAGAAGAGTAAGGAAGAAGAAAGAATAAGAAGAAGAAGAGTAAGAAGAAGAAAAGTAAGAAGAAGGGTAAGAAGAAGAGTAAGAAGAAGAAGAGAAAGAAGAAGAGTAAGAAGAAGAGTAAAAAGAAGAAAAAATAGGAGAAAACACTAGAAGCAATAGCAACAAAAGAAGAAGAATTGAAAGAAGATAAAAAAAAAAAAAATAATAATATGAATCAAAAGTAGAGTAAGAAGAAAGAAAAGAATCAGATCGAACAAAAGGATCCCCCCGCAAACAGATCATCATTATCCCCCCTTGATGAAAAAAGGTCACACAAGACACTTCAACTTCTCCCCTTTGGAAGTTTCCCGCCAAATCAAGAAACAGGATTTCCTACTCGATTTTCACCGCAGCTCGTAAGGGATAATATTGTTTTTTTTTGTTTTTTTTTTTTAACTCTCTCACTTTCACGTAAGGAAGGGGGAGGGAGAAAAAGGAGAGGGAAAAAAGAGAGAGAGAAAAAGGATGAATTGTTGTCGGGTAGGATTTGAGGAGGGAGGGAGAGAGAGAGAGAGAGAAGAGAGAGAGAGAGAGAGAGCGAGAGCGAGAGCGAGAGCGAGAGAGAGAGAGAGAGAGAGAGAGAGAGAGAGAGAGAGAGAGAGAGAGAGAGAGAGAGAGAGCACGTGGGGTCAAAAAGTCTCCTTCCGGCTGCTTGACTTGGAAACCTCTGATTGTTTTTCATTTTTGCAATCCTTTGTCTCTCCTTGCTTTCCCTCCTTCTTTCGTTCTTCTTTATCTATGTCTGTTCTTTGTTGTTCTTATCTCTGTGGGTGTTCTATTGTTTAGATATCAGGTAAGTAGTTATTTTGTTTTAATTACATGATTGTCAAATCTTTCTCTCTCCCTCCCTCCCTCCCTCTCTTTCCATCTTTCTCTCTCTCTTTCTCTCCCCCTCTCCCTCTCTCATTGCCTCCCTCCCTTTCTCTCTCTCCTTCCCTCCCTCCATCTTTACCCCCTCCTCCTCCCACCTACCCCCATCTCTCTCCCCCTCCCCTTCCCTCCCCCCTCATCTCTCTCTCCCTCCCTCTTTCTCTCTCTTTCTCTCTCCCCCTCTCTCTCTCCCTCCCTCCTTCCCTCGCCCCAGCCTCTCTCTCTCTCCCTCCCTCCCTCCCTCCATCTTTACCCCACCTCCTCATCCGACCTACCCCCATCTCTCTCTCCTTCCCTCCCTCTCCCTCTCCTTCCCTCTCTTTCCTCCTCCTTCCCTTCCTCTTCTTCTCCTTCCCTCCCTCTCCCTCTAACCTCTAACCTCAATTTGGCAACGCTAATAACGCCATAGGATCTCCGAAGCCATTTTGAAATCTCCTCGCCGAAAGTAAACCCGCGATTGATCTTTAAGTAGGTCTAGAAGCACGGAGGAGCGGTAGTAGGTGGGGATTTTCTTCTTCTTCTCCTTCTTCTTATTGTTATTGTTGTTCTTCTTATTATTCCTCTTTATTTATTTTTGTTCGTTTTCAGATTTTCACTTTCCTACTCCTACTCCTTATTATTTTTTTTTCTTCTTTTAAAGTTTCGTGTTCCTTCTGCTTCTTCTTCTTCTTCTTTAGAGCGTTCTTTTTCTTCTCTCCCTCCTTATTTTTTTTGTTCCTTCGTTCTCCTCCCCCCTCCCTTCCACCTCCTTTTCCTCCTTTTCCTCCTAAAGGGAAGAAGATGAAGGCGAAGAAGAGAGGGGAATAATTTATACCAGGCCAGTCCCCTCTTCTGCAGACTTGGCATTAGTCAGATGCCGAAGGGCTCCGACCTGCAGCCCAGCAAAAGGACAGCGGAATCTAAAAATGTGATTTCCCTTCGCTGCGAATACTCCAATCTCAACCTGGCTTCCGAAAACAGACCGATCTCATTAACACGCCTTGCACACTTGATGCTGGGCGTGTGCTTGCTTTGCTTGCTTTGTTTGCTTTGTCGCTGCGTGCTGACTTGCTGACGAGCTGACGAGCTTGAGGTTCTGAGGTGCTGACGTGTTGGTGTTTCTGGTTAGGGGACTGGTGGTGGAAAAGAAAAGAAAGAAGAAGAGGGAGAGGAAGAGAAAGAGGGAGAGGAAGTGGAGGTGGAGGTGGAGGTGGAGGAGAAGGGGAGATGGAGGATGAGGATAGCGATGGGGGAGGAGGAGGAAGAAAAGGACTTATTATCATGATTACCGTTACAGTCATCATCATTATTGATATCATTATTGTTACAACTATTATCATTACCATTATTATCATCATTATTATTATCATTACCATCCCCACCATCATTATTACATTACTATTGTTATCATTTATGTTTTTAATATCATTATTATTATCATCATTGAGATAATAATGATGGTGATGATGAGCATTTGTCATATCACGATCATCATCATTACCATCAATATCATTATATCTATTTCATTTTCATCCACGTTCTCTTCTTGCTGTTGCTTTTACGTTGAATCTTCACTGTTGTTTCTGTTTCTACGCAATTTTTCTATTTATTCCCGTATCGAAACTGAACAGGATAGATGAGAGAAAATACCTTGTTTTTCTCTCTTCTCTTGTTGATCATAAGTAAAGCAAGCGTCTGATCATAAAAGGATTCAAACCCAAAGCAAAGACCCTTTTCATAGCGTTTATAGTCGGACGTCACGTGATATTTAAGTCGATTATGGCGGTATCTAACCCTTTAACAACAGGATTACATCAGAGACCTTATGATTCTTTTGACAAAGAGAAGAAAATGGAGGTATTAGCTCTAATATTATCTGACCAAGTGACAGTTCCATAATTATACACATAACAACAATAATAACTTTCTGTTCTAATTGGATTTAGAGCACAAACGTCTGGGGATAATTCTCCATTTTGAAATTTCGAGTCACGTGAAAGGGCTTTACGGGTGCACTTAAGCCAGCTTTATTATATTACGCTGCTTATTGTTTGATGTAAACTCATATTCTTATCAAAACACTGGCGCATAGATACAGTGTGTTCGTTGTATGTGCTTGTGTGTTTGTGTGCGTGTGTCTACGCGTGTGTGCAGGTGTGTTTGTGCGCGTGTTTGTGGGTGTGTGGGTGTGTACAGGCGTTTGCGTGTGTATTTAAAGTGTGTGTGTATGTTTTTAAACACTTTGGGACGTGTGGGTGTGTATGAATATATGTGTGTGTATAGTATACGGAGGCATGCATGCTAGAACGGTGTGTAATTATATATATATATATATATATATATATATATATATATATATATATATATATATATTCGCGATTATATAATGGTCTAATAATCAATTCTAAAAAGAAAATATTGAAAATATTTCTAGTCCACTCTGCAGTTTGCATCAATACGTAATCATATCGACGCTAATTCTGGAAGCATTTGGTAAAAGCAAATTGAAATTACTGATCACTCCTAGTAATGAAATGGATATCAAAAGAAAAGAAAAAGTGAAAAATGACGGTTAATGAAAATAAAATAATAGACAATATGAAACACAAAAAACATAAGGTTTTCCGATAATAGCTTTCACAATTCTGTTAGAATTATATTCAGGATATAAACATATTTTTCATTCTCATGAGACGAAAAAACAAAAAATTGCAATAATATTTGTTTGCCTTTCTTCGCCAAGCTAAGTTTGGTAAGTCTACAATGAATATATCCAATAAAGAAAGAGAGAGAGAGAGAGAGAGAGAGAGAGAGAGAGAGAGAGAGAGAGAGAGAGAGAGAGAGAGAGAGAGAGAGAGAGAGAGAGAGAGAGAGAAAGAGAAATAGAAAGAGAGAAATAGAGAGACATAGAAAGAGAGAGAGAGAGAAAAAAAAATCAAGGGAAATACAAAAAGAGAAAGAATGAAATAGAGAGAGAGAAAGAGAGAAATAAAATGAGTGAGTGAGAAATAGATATATACAGTAGATAGATAGATAGAGAGAGAGAGAATGAGCACAGATGGTCCACAGATGGTTCATAAATACGTCTCTTACTCAATTGAATTCGAAACTACCCCAGCGGTCATAAAATTCGAATGCAGAGTTAAGCATTTAAACCCCTGGAGCCGTGTCAACCGTATCCATTTTTATGAGGCTGTGACACATCGATCCGTCGTTTAAGGGACGTGGGTGAAGCTTATGAAAGAAAGAAATGAGAAGAATGAAGAGAAAAGGGGAAAATGAGAAGAAATTAATATTGTAAGAATAATGAGAAGAAGTGAACGTTATAAGAATAATGAGAATAATGATGGTAATGATGAGAATAATGACATAATGATGATGATGTAATGATGATGATGATAATAATAATAATAATAATGATAATGTAATCATGATGATAATAATGATACTAATGATAATGTAATGATGATTATAATGATAATAATATTTATAATAATAATAACAACAACAATAATAATAAGAAGAATAAGAATGAAATAATGAATGACAAAATAAACATCTACGAATATACTGAAAGGAAAAGATTCTAGAAAGTAATTGTCCGCATGAAGAGGAGAGTCAAGTTAAGTCAAATTACGGAAACCATTCAAAGCCTATTTCAAATCCTTTTAGCCCCGCGGTCTCTCCTCCTCCTCCTCCTATTGTTCGAGAAAGAATACACAAAAAGAACGCACGCACACACAAAAAATTACTCAAATGAATATTCTCCGCGAATATACAGGAAGGAAAGAAGAGTCTGGAAGGTCGTTATCAGTATGAAGAGGAGAGTTAAGGTAAGTCAAATTCAGGAGAACATCCAAAGCCTCACTAAAATCCCTTTAGCCCCGCGGTCTCTCCTCCGCCTCCCGCCTCTTGTTCGAGAAAGTTTAACAAAACAACTTCTCCCGCCTACCAATTACTCGAGGCTTTGACGTAGAAAGGAAGGAAATCAAAGAACGAGCCGACCCGATAGAATTTATGCTAAACTCACGCTTTGTTCCGGATGAAAATTAAAAAGGATGAAGTAAAAAAAAAAGGAAAACAAAAATGCGCCAAAGGAGTAAATGGAGCTTGATTTCGGCTTTCGGGGTTTCTCTGGTGCGGGTTTATGGATAGTCAGCGTGATCATAGCTTTTAGTATCCTTTTTTGTCTTTTATTTGTCTATTTCTCTCATCCTCTGCTGCACAGGCATATGCCCATGCCCACGCACACGTATGCGCATACGCACATACACACGCACGCGCACACACACACACACACACACACACACACACACACACACACGCACACGCACATGCACACACACACACACACACATATGTGTGTGTGTGTGTGTGTGTGCCCACACACATGCATACACACACAGACACACACACATATTAATAAAGAGGGCGAGAAGAGAGAGAGAGAGAGAGAGAGAGAGAGAGAGAGAGAGAGAGAGAGAGAGAGAGAGAGAGAATGAGAGAGAGAGAGAGAAAGCGAAAGAGAGAGCGAGAAAGATAGATAGATAGATAGAGAGAGAGAGAGAGAGAGAAAGTGAAAGAGAGAGCGAGCGAACGAGGTATATATATATATATATATATATATATATATATATATATATATATATATATATATATAGAGAGAGAGAGAGAGAGAGAGAGAGAGAGAGAGAGAGAGCGAGCGAACGAGGTATATATATATATATATATATATATATATATATATATATATATAGAGAGAGAGAGAGAGAGAGAGAGAGAGAGAGAGAGAGAGAGAGAGAGACAGAAACGAAGAAAAAGAACGAGAGACACAGACAGACAGACAGACAGAGATTCCTCTTCACATAGACTCCCCCTCATCTTCCTCTCCCTTTCTCACCACGCCTATAGGCCGCCTCATCATCCGCCCCATAGAACCTATTTTACTCCAGTCCCCCCTTTCCCCGAAACTCGAATTTAAAATTCAGCACAGGACCCGAGCGAAGCATAGAAAACGGGATTATAGAGGTTCCCCCCCCCATCCCCCAGGAAGGACAAAAGGGATTAGGTTGTGTGTTAGGATCCAGAACATCTGATGACGACTATTGAAGAGGTTCCGATTCTTTTCTGGCGAAGCTTATTGGAAACTGGCGGTGCCAAATCGAATTTGAAAGTTTAAATGATTAGAGAGAGGGGGTTTTGCACTAGCCAGGCAGCGGGACTTTTGCCATATACGAGTCTTTTCCATTTTATAGAATAAATTTACAAATCGTTAGGGAGGAATGGCGTAAATTTACCCTTCCGGTTCTCTCTGTGATTTGAATCCTAGCTGGGAATTTGATCATTAAATGAAATGTTATCCTGATATCTTTAGAGATGGCGTTAATTATACGGAGATGAATATATTTTTGATACTTTGTCTTGATCATGTAAAAAATGTTATTTATAATAACTATATAAACTCCGAATTTTCAGAATTATTTTATTATCATTACCATTATTGTTATCATCATCATTATTATTATCATTATCACCTTCACTATCAATATCATCATTAAAACCGATATAATTTCATCTTTATCACCATTCTCGCTCTCGCCATCATAATCACCATCATCCCATCACCAACATCATCATCATCATCAAACCCAACACCATCATCATCATAATCAACATGAGTATCATCAACAATGCAATATTCCACTGAGAGAAGGAACCCATACAGATCAAACACGTTCTGTTCCCTTTGCAACATTGAGATTATGCTATGTCGACTTTACTATAATCCTGTGATCAAATCTAGGATCAACCTGCCTCATGATATGTAAGGCAGAGTTGCGTCACTGCTTTCACTCTATTTCTTGTTGTATCTATTACGTGAAAGATAGATGTATTTTTTTGTATTTTTTTTTATTCTCTCTTTTTCTCCTTGCCTACCTCCTTTCTCTCTCTCTATATATATATTTCTTGCCCTCCCTAGCTCCTTTCTCTCTCTATGTATATATATATATATTTCTCTCCCTCCCTACCTCCTCTCTCTCTCTTTCTCTCACTCCTTCCCTATATCTCTCCCTCTCTCTTTCTCTTTCTCCCTGACTCCCTCTCTTTTTCTCTCTCTCCCCCCCCTGGTGTTTATACGTGGTTAGAAAAGACTAATTTTTCAAAGTGGATGTTTATATCTTTGTTTAGAAATGATAGTTGTTATAAAGAAATATTTATTGTAATATCAATATTATTCGTAGTATCCTTATCATCATCTTTATCAGTTTGATCATTATTATCATCCTCTTTATCATTAACGTTATCATTACTATTTTCAATATCGGCATAATTGTTAGTATCATCATTACTATCATTGTTATTATCGTTATGATTATGATAATCGTACTCGGTGTTATCATCACAGAGTATCTTTCACACGTGCCACTCAGGAACCTACACACCCATGAGGAAGAGTCCGTAGTAAAGTAGACTTTATTAGTTTAGGGAAACTTCTTAGCTACTGAGCTTAGCTACTGAGCTTATATTTGTGAAAGGAGAAAGTCAAAACACACACACACACACACACACACACACACACACACACACCAAAAATACTCATCACTCACCCCTATTCTCAACACATTTTTTTTTTGTATCAACATGAAAGACATTCCAAAGATATTACTCTCCCAGGAACTAAGGTATCACTTTCGCTGGATATCCTTATACTTGTGTTATCATTTCAGTGCTATGGATACTATACATCTATAATTTATTCACATCTGTAATAGTATTTCGGTGCTATGGATACTAGGGTATTTCTATAGTATATTATCTTCATGTATTAGTACCTGTATTTCAGTGCTAAGATATGCTATATTTCTATAGTACATTCACTTCCAGTGTTATTATTAATCCTGTTTTAGTATTCCTGTCTTGGTACTTCAATGCCAAGGGTGCTACAATATCTCTATTTTAGTATTGTCAAAGTGCTAAGGATGCTATAATATTTCCCTAGTATATTCACACTCCGAGGAAAGCCTCTCCCTTCGAGGTCTGCGAGTAAACAGCCCACGGAGCCTGCTGTCGGGGCGCCCTCATCACAACAGGTCTGCGGCAACAGCCATCTTTATTGCTTCGGATTATGACGTCACGCCTCTTGATTGTTGCCACGTGAGAACTTGTGCACGTGTAGGGGCTAGGGGGGCCAAGAGGGGGGGGGGTGAGTGGGGACTGTGGGGGGGATGGTGAGGAAACCTCTGTGTCCTAGCCAAATATCCCTCACTTAGGGACGGTCCTTGATGGGGAAGGGGGTGGTGTAGGGGCTGGAAGGGGCGCAAGGGGGAGGTAGAAGGAGGGGGGAGAGACCCCTAGGAGTCGTTTCGCATGGGGTGATGCAGAAGCCGGCGGTTGCCTGTCCTCTTGCTTCTCCTCTTGTCATGTTCTCTTTTCCTCCGTGAACGTTTATTCGAAGACATGCGCGTATGAATACAACGAGCAAACATATATATGGGTATAGGCTACATACATACATACGTTAGTGTATGTGTGCACATCATATATACAAAAAGAACGGCAAAATGATGATAATAGTGATGATAACATTGATAATAATGGTGATGATTGTGATAATGCTAACAAAAATGTTGATAACAATAATGGAATTAAAAATGCTAATTGTACTATTACTACTACTACTAATGCTAGCAATAGGAACATTGATAATGATGATGATAATGACAATAATAACAAAGATAATAATGAGGATAAAAATCATAATGGTAATAACAATGATAATGATCGTAATGGCACTAGTAGTCGCATAAGTTATAATGATAACAATAAAGCTAATAATAACGATATCAATAACAACAATACTGAAAGAAGGATAACAATAAAGCTAATAATAACGATAGTAATAACAACAATACTATAAGAAGAATTATAAAAATAACCGCAATACGACCACCAAAATTCATAATCACAAAGACAAACTTAACCATACCGATACCAAACAAACAACACTACACCAGCATTCCTTCACAACACTAACACTCATCACCATCACCACCACCACCCTCATCATCACAACCACCATTACATCACAAAAAGGCAAAAGCAAATAATCCCGAGAACACAGAACAGAGAGGAAGAACAATCCCATAATTATACCGCAACCGGCCACACTTGTTCCCCTGATGACTGAGGGACCGACACAATCTCTCGTTAACGCGTCTCTTCGCTCTACTAATGACCTTGTTTGCTGTCGCTAATTGACGTCAATTTCCCGATTGATATTTTCTGGTAATGTCGCCACTTGGTTTGCAGATTTATTTTTTTTGATTGTTATCAGTATTAATGGGGTGTTTTATTATCCTTTTTTTTTTTTTTTTTTTTTTTTTTTTTTTAATCTTCTGGTGATTCTGTCGGGTC
>BOPN01000315.1:360248-362748 GCA_017312705.2 Penaeus japonicus | reverse complement strand
ATGATGCTGGTTGCGCAAATTAATTTCAGAGAATGGGTAGCGTGAATATTTATCAACTACCCCACTTCCTATACATAATCCATGGCCTGATTATTCAAAAAGTAAATTTTAAAAAATCTTGATCAATACTTCTAGAATGTTCTCTACAAATATATATTCCCAATGTAAAAAAAAAAAACACCTGATTCATATGTATAATAACTACGTTTAGCTGTTCAGTTGGTTAAGAAGAAATCACGATATACGCCGATTTATATTTCAGGGTCAATTTCAGTTTGTATTTATAACACGTCAAATTTTATTTGTGAAAACAACGATTTGTTAAAACACACACACACACACACACACACACACACATACACACACTCACACACACACACATACATACAGAAGACGATCCTCAGAGCATAGAAAACGGAGAAAAAAAATAGAGTGAAATAGCTAGACATAAAAATTGCAGTAATAAAATTGCAGCAGACATTGCTTTGTCTGCAAGATAAATAAGGTGGGAAAGACTAAGATTCTTGGGAGACACCGCGGGAGGCAGAGGTTGAAGTGAAGCGAAGACATGAGGCTGTGAGATACTGCCTTACATTATTACTATAATTGTTATCATTATCATCATCTTTATGATTTTCACTCTTCATTATCTTTGTTACTATCATTATCATTATTGTTATCATGAGCATAATCATTATCATAATGATATTGCTAGTAAAGCTGATGACAGTCAAGATTGTAATGATAATAGTAATGATAACAATTAGAATGATAAAAATGATTTTAGAGATAATGATAGTATTAACAGTGTTAATTTGCACTGCAGATAAACATACAGACCTAGATAAAAAACAAAAAACAAAACAAACGAAAAAGAACATATACACATCTATTTATATATCATCCCGTGGAAAGGCCACCAAAAAGAAAGAAAGAAATAATAATAATAATAATAAGGAGAAGTAAAATAAATTAATACAAGACCCTCCACATGGCGAGGCAGGGGTTCGAACCAAAGGCTTTTCCTTGATAATCCCCGACCTTAACAATTCCACCATTGCATGATAGGTAATCACTTATAATTAATCATAAGCTGCTTGTCTATTCAATTATGATATTTAAAAAAAATAATTAATTACAACACTTTTTGAGAGAATGCATAGTAATGCTGCAGATCTCAGCTCTCGGTTTTATTATTATTATTATTATTTTTTTTAATTAATTTTGTTTTCAAGTTCTTTCCTTTTCTTAATTGTTTTTTTTTCTACATTCCTGTTCGATTTGTTTCATGTTCGTATATTTCGAATTAATTATTAATCACTTATCTAACTATCAATTTATCTAATCACATCTCTATCTATTCTTTCATTCATATCCATCTCCCGCTTTTATTCCTTTTCCTATTGTTTCCACCTATTCTTCTCTTCTCTTCCATTTGCATTATTCTTTATCAGTTTTAATCGCGTTTCATATTCCTTCTTCACTTTACCTTCATTTTCAATTCTTTTCAATTCTGACAATGTTGATGATCTCTTTTGTATTTCCTCTTTATCATCTGTTTCTACTCTTCCTTCCATTTTCTCTTGCTTCGTTTTCCATTTCTTTGCCTCTCCACCTCTTTTGTATGTATGTGTGTGTGTGTGTGTGTGTGTGTGTGTGTGTGTGTGTGTGTGTGTGTGTGTGTGTGTGTATGTGATAGTGTGTGTGTGTTTGTATGTTTGTTTGATACACGTGTCCTGTTTATAGTCCCTTCCGTAATCTATTGAGCATGAAATGGCCAATGCAGCTTTGTTTGTTTCCTAGATATAGTACATGCATTATTTTTGCTGTTTTTCGAATCTGGTATACATTGTGTATGCATGACCCAAAACGGCAACGGTTGGATTGCTTTTTCTGTTTGATGTTTGTGTGTGTTGGTTTTACGATGATAATTCTATATATTTATAAATGTATAGAATGTTATGGGTTTGTAACCCTCTACACACACATGAATGCACGAATACATATCTCTTTTTTCTCTTTCTTTCTCTCTCTCTCTCTCTCTCTCTCTCTCTCTCTCTCTCTCTCTTTCTTTCTCTCTCTCTCTCTCTCTCTCTCTCTCTCTCTCTCTCTCTCTCTCTCTCTCTCTCTCTCTCTCTCCCCATCAACTACTCCACAAAGACAAAGATCATACTTATTACAAAGATATTGGAAAATAATGGGATTCTTATCACCGCGGTATCAGTAATGACCAATTTCCTCTTATCTTGAAGAACTACCCCACCCCCTACCCCACCCCATCCCCACCACATACCTCCCCCCGGTCCCCTCTTACCCGTCTCATGATGGCCCTAAGGAGGAAATCTACGGACAAAATCACCATTTTTCCCCAACGTCTCACGGATGCCGGAGATGGGGAGGGAAGGAAGGCCACATCTTGCTCGGTGACGTCTACTGATAAGTTATGATGGATGAGGGAGGGAAGGGAGAGGGAGAGGGGGGAGGGAGATGGAGAAAGGGA
>BOPN01000315.1:345248-347748 GCA_017312705.2 Penaeus japonicus | reverse complement strand
CAGTGGTCTTCACTTTGTGCACTTTCGGGAACTTGACAGAACGGTTGTCCGTCTTCTGTTATAATTTTCACAAATGGAAGCCTTACTTTGCATATACTATTTTCGAAAAGGGTGAATCATACATAATGTAGTGTCAAAATATCACAATCAAAATGTTTTAAGTAACCATAGAGAATGTCTTAGTTATCAACGGTCGAAACAGGTAGAAAAGTTGATGGATTGATTACGCAAAGGTGATTGCTAACTTGCAAAGAATGATGCAACCGTTACTGAACGGGAGGGAACACTTAATTCACTCCTTGATGGCAAAGTAACTGGGATCATTTTGCTCTAAACACATTGTGATTTTTTCAATTGCTGGAGGATTTTCTGTTGATTGTTTCTAGGAAAATAGATGGGTTGCAATGATCAATATCTTTAATTTGTTTTGAATTGTTTACAAAAATAAGAGATGAAAAGATGCTTGTTGCAATTGTCAGTTAATTAATAGCAAAATGAAAACTTTCATTCGTTAACCTTTTGTATCGCGGCGACCAGTTACATAGAGAATCTATGTGTGTGTGTGTGTGTGAGTGTGTGTGTGTGAGTGTGTGTGTGTGTGTGTATGTGAGTGTGTGTGTGTGTGTGTGTGTGTGTGTGTTTGTGTGTGTTATATGCACTTGAGTATGCATGTGCCGCACGACTGAACATTTGCACTCCTATAAATGTTGCACAATCATGATCATCCTAGACTACACATTTTTCGAGCAGGATACCACTTCATTGTTTATTTATTTACTTATTCTTAATTAGTATTTCTTGTAAAGAGACAGCCCATCTATTTCAAATTCCCTTTACATATGACAATAATAAAAAGAAAAATATTCAGGGCTTACATAACACCAATCATTTTTACACAAGGATGCTTTTATGTGCATGAGGGGAGAATTAATACGACCTTAATTGATTTTCTGTGTGCTTGGATAATTCATATCTATAATCATTCTATATCCCATTTAATCAGTTCATAACTGCTGGAATTTTGCACAAACGCATAATCACTTTTTTTCTCCAAAATTAAATATAACAAAAGCGATCGCAAATACACTACCAAAAGGAATAATAATTCATCTCACAGGAGAATCACGTCTTTAAAAAAAATGATTTTCGAGCATCGGAAGATTAAAATAATTCAATGAACTGATTTTGATCTCGTCCTTATCGCTAATGCAACCTGTCATAATCAAACTCCATCCATTTTCGAGCCTGATCCTCTCCAAGTAAGGAATTCGATCGTGTAACATTCACTTTTCCGTTGCTACTTTTACCTTTCGAAAGATTTATAAGCAGCGAAGTACGTTGATGGTAGTAATAAGCGGGGGAAAAAAGTGAATGTGTGGAGACTGAGAGAGAGAGGGAGGAAAGGAGGGAAGGAGGGTAGGTGGGAGGGTGGGTAGGAGGGAGGGGGGAGGGTGGGTAGGAGGGAGGGAGGGAAGGGGGGATGGAGGGAGAGTGGGAAAGAGGGGAGAAAGGAGTGAGGGATAGAGGGAAGGAGGGAGGGTGGGAAAGAGGGGAGAAAGGAGGGAGGGAAGGAGGGAGAGAAGGAGAGAAGGGAGAGTCGGAAGTAGGGGAGAAAAGATGGAGGGATGGAGAGGTGGAGGATGGTGGGAAGGGGGGAAGAAATGAAGAGGGGAAGAAGAGAAGGAGGGGGAAGGAGAGAAGGAAAAAGAGAGAGATACATACAAACAGACAGACAGACATACAAACAGAGAGACACACAGACAAACAGAGAAGTCAATAAACAAACAAACAGATTTACATAATATCTAGATAGACAAAACACACAAAGACTGATTAACAGGCATTCAGACAACCATAAAACAGACAGATACAAATAGACAGACAGAAATAGACAATAAAAAAAAAGAGACAGACAACGAAACTGCATTGAAGACACAGAGCCGACCCCGCCAACCCTACAGACACACACACTCGCTCCACTCATGCTAAAAAGAGACGCATAAAAATACCAACAATAACGAGGAGAGAGCGAAAGCTTTAAGAAGGCGGAGAAACACATGCGAGAAAACGAGTCAATTTACTCAGGATGGTTGAGAGAGGAAAGTGGGTTTGGTTATTCTTACGGGGGCGGAGGGAGGAGGGGGAGGGAGTAGAGGGGGGATAGGGGTAGAGGGGGGATAGGGGTAGAGGGTAAGAATGGGAGAGAAAAAAAAAAAACGGAAACGAAAGAAAATGAGATTTGTGAAAAAGTGGAGAGAAGAAAATAAGGAAAAAAAAAAGCTAAAAAAAAAAGGAAGAGGGAAAAAACGGCGCGAAAATAAAGATAAAGAAAACGAAAACGGGGAAAAAATGAAATGAAAAGAAAAGAAAAGAAAAAAAAGTGGAGAAAAAGAAAAGAACAAACAGACTAGCTAAGTGAACAAGAAAACGAAACAAAAAAGGAAAAAAACGCAAAAAATGTAAAGAAAAGAGGAAAAAACAACAACAAATAGACTAACAA
>BOPN01000315.1:337748-340248 GCA_017312705.2 Penaeus japonicus | reverse complement strand
CCCCCCTTCCCCTTCTCCCTACCTCCCCTCCTACCACCCCTATCCCTCCTCCTTCCTCCACCCCTCCCTTCCCCTCCCTTCCCCTCCCACCATCCACAATATACATGCCTCAACAAAATCTGGAAAAAGAAAGAAAGAATAAAAATGAGGGTGGTGGGTGGGGGGGAGGCGAGAAAGGGGGAAGGGGGAAGGGGGAGGGAGTGGATAGATGCCGGATGGGAGAAATTCATCCACCTTCCATTTACCGTTCATCCGGCACCATGACATATCCGGATGTACTCGCTAGACCCTTTTTTTCCTACTCAATTTTGCATCCGTGCACGATTGGTCATCAATAATCCTACTACCTCCCCCCCCCCCCCTCCCCTCCCCGCCGCTATATACGGAGCGACTGGTCGTTTGGCAAACTCTACGGAGGTAAAACGCCAGGAAATATAATAAAATAAATATTGTGTCTCTCATCATTATTACTACTCGTTAATGCTATTACCAGTGAGTCTTTATCTCTCTCTCTCTATCTCACTCTCTCTCATATATATATATATATATATATATATATATATATATATATATATATATATATATACATATATATGTATACATATATTTGTATATATATATGAATATATATGTATATATGTGCATATGTATGTATAGATATATATTATATATGTATATATACAGCATATACACATGTAAACATATACATATACACACACACACACACACACACACGCACATGCACACACACACACACACACACACACACACACACACACACACACATATATATATATATATATATATATATATATATATATATATATATATATATATACATATATATATATATATATATATATATATATATATATATATATATATATATATATATATACATATACATACACATATATATACACACACATACATATACACATACACATGTGTTTATATATGCATATATGTATATGCAGGGGTGGTGGTGTATGTATGCATGTGTGTGTGTGTAGCAATGTAACTGTCAATTATATATATCTTTCAATTTACCTTCCATAGCCGTATGTCCAAATGACCTGTCACTATCAATGTTGTGACCCAAAGCATTTTTCTAACCAAAGTCAACCTTTTTTTTCCTCTTAATCGTTTTTTTGAAAAATTCGCGAGCCGTGCATCATGGAATATACAGCTTCAAAGAGAACATAATTGGATGCCCCAAATCTTCTCACTTCCATCTGTATAGAGATATATTTGGGAGAGTGGATGGTTCTGCTCTCTCCTATGTGTATGTTTTTGGTTTTGTTTTGTTTTTATTTGTTTGTCTTTTCTCTTCTCTTCCTCTGTCCGTTCGTGTCTTCCTTTTCGTTCTCTCTCTCTATTTATATGTATGCGTTTATTTACTAATTTAATATCTTGCTCTTTCTCTCTTTCTCTATATGTGTCTATGTACTGATGTACCATCTCTCTCTCTCTCTCTTTATCTCTTTTTATCTTTCTCTCTCTTTTTTTCTCTCTGTATGTACCATCTTTCATCTTTCTTTCTTTCATTCTCTCTCTCTCTACTTCTGCATTTACTGTATGAATGTATGTAGCTTTCTTTTTATCTCTCTATATATCTACCTCCTCCTCTTGATATTGTTAAGTGTGATCTAACCATCTCTCTTATTCTTTTCTCTCCTTCTCTCTCTCCCTCTTTATCTCTCCTTCTCTCTCTTTCTCTCCCTCCTCTTGGGAGAGTAGTAGAGTGAGTAAACGCGACCTGGGAATGGGAGTAACTCGGGTAAATGGGGAGTGGAGGGAATGGTATACATCAGGGGAGGGAGGGAAAGGGAGGGAAGGTACATGATTGTCCCCCTTTCTCCTCCCCACTCACCCACCCCCCATACACACACCCCTCCCCTCCTTCCCCTCCTCCCCCTCTTCCTCCCCCCACTTCCATTACCACGCACGCCGATAGCCTCGAGGGGAGATGAGGCTGTTGTGACGCTTATCTAAACTGCTTGCTTAATGATCGCTGTTCATCATCGACCAGTTCGTTTATCGGCCGGACTTATCGCTTGCGTCTTCGGGGTCGGTTTTCGGGGGAAGGAAGTGGGGGGGGGGGGATTTTGACCGGGGGGGGGGGGGGGGGGGGGGGGCTTTCTCACAGATTGGATCGTCTGTGATCATTTCTTTATGAGGTATATGTAGGTTTGTATGTATGTATATATATATATATATATATATTTATTTATGTGTGTGTGAATATGGAAATATATATATGTATATATATATATATATATATATATATATATATATATATATATACAAATAAATAAACATGTATATATGTATATATATATACATATATATATACATACATATGTATACATATATATATATATATATATATATATACATATATATCTAGAAGTGGCTGAATGTACGTAATATTCAGCCTCGCGATCATTGCGCCGGTTGTCAACGTGTGTGGTTTTGTAGGTGTGTATGTATACATATG
>BOPN01000315.1:320248-330248 GCA_017312705.2 Penaeus japonicus | reverse complement strand
GTGTGTGTGTGTGTGTGTGTGTGTGTGTGTCGTATATGTTTGTTTTATGTGTTTGTATTTGTGCTTATGTGTATGTGTTTTTATATGTTTGTGTTATATGTGTTTGTGTTTGTACTTGTGTGTATGTGTATGTGTTTTTATGTGTGTGTGTGTCGTTTATGTTTTATGTGTTTTATGCGTTTGTATGTTGTTTATGTGTGTGTGTGTGTGTGTGTGTGTATCTGTATCTGTATATGTGTATGTGTGTGTATGTGTGTGTATATGCGTGTGTGTGTGTGTCCCCAGCCATGCAGCAGGTGCTCATTAAGACGTACTCTTGCTCTCGGAATAAGAAGGCGAAACGCATAAGTATTTTGTCAAGGATTATTATGCTACATCGTGGATTATTCGGAGCTGGGAAGCGGAAGCAGGTCAGGTCGAGGGAGGTCAGATTAGGGGAAGGGTGGCAGGTGTATGGCAACAGCTTGAGGCATTGGGGAGCAAGGGAGAGAAAGAAAGAGAGAGAGAGAGAGAGAGAGAGAGAGAGAGATTGGTAAATGGATAGATAGATAGCTTGAGAGAGAGAGAAAGAGAGAGAGGGAGAGAGAGAGGAAGAGGGAGAAGGAGAGGGTGAGGGTGAGGATGAGGGTGAGTGAGAGGGAATGGGGGAGGAGGAGGAGGAGGTGGTGGTGGTGGTGTAGGTAGCGGTAGTGGTGGTGGAGGAGGAGATTGAGAGATTAGGAAAGGAGGAGTAGGAGAGGAGGGGGAAGAAGAGGAGGAGAGAAGGAGATTGAGAAACTAAGAGAGGAGGAGGAGGAAGAGGAAGAGGAAGAGGAAGAACGTTTGGAAGAAAACGGGTAGAGAGGGGAAGGAGGAGGAGAAGAGGAGGAGGAAGATGAGGAGTTGAAGTAGAAGGAGGAGGAGAAGGAGGAGGAAGAGGAAGAGGAGGAGGAGGAAGAGATAGAGGTAGTGGGGTGCAGAAGAAAAAATAAAAGGTGGAGGCAAAGGTGGAAATAAGAGGAAGAGGAGGAGGAGGAGGAGAAGGAAGAAGAAGAGCAGGAGGAAGGGTTTAAGGTCAGCAACTATGATATAGTGAGAATGATGGCAATGGTGAAAACAAAACAATGATTATGATGATAGAGATGATTCCATTGATGATAATGATAATTATAATTTCAATAACAATAACAATAATATTTTGATAATAATGCCGCTATTGATGGGGATGCAAATAATGATAATGAAAATGATAATATGATGATCATGAAAATAGTGATTGTGATGACGATTATTATGATGACAATGATGACGATAATGATGATGATATTAATGAGGATAATTAAAACTATAATGATACTTCTGCTACTATTACTACAACAACAACTAATAATAATAATTATGAGAAAAAAGAACAACAACACCGACTACAAAAAATAACAATCATTCCACATCACCACCACCGACAAAAACAAAAACAACAACACTAGTAACACACCTACAACCACCACGACCCATACCATCACAACCCCAACCCATAACAACCCCAATTATGATAACGGCACCGAATCACCCCAGAAGACACGCAAGGAGACGCCTGGACCATCAAGAAACCCCCCTCCCCCTCGCCTCCCCCCCCTCCCTTCAACTCCCATCTCCCTCCCCCTCCCTTCTCCCCTTCCCCCTCTCCCCTTCCCCCTCCCCCATCTCCCTCCCCCTTCCCCTCTCCTTTTCCCTCCCCTTCCCCCTCCCCCTCCCCCCTTTCATTCCCCCCCTCTCCCCTTCCCCCTCCCTCTCCCACCCCCCCTCCCCCTCCCCCCTTTAAAGATACAGTGACAGATCACAAAGACAGGAGCCACAATCTAATCACAGGTTCTTGGTTGCATTAAACCTCCGAAGGCTGCCAGCGTTCAATGCCCCAAATGAGGATGACGTCCTCATTAATTTCTGGTTCTTAATCTCTTAATGCCCGGCGCAGGAACCCAGTCTTTCCTGCTTCTTCTTTCTCTTGACTACTCATCGGCGGGTCTCTGTGTCTTGCTTATTTCCGTGTCGTTTTTTCTTTTCTTCTGTTTGTTGTTTGTTTGTCTCTTCCTTTTTTTGTGTTTGTCTCTATCTTCTGTCTTGTTGTTTCTCTTTCTCTCTCTCTCTCTCTCTCTCTCTCTCTCTCTCTCTCTCTCTCTCTTCCTCCATCTCTCTCTCCTTCATTTTCTCTCTTTTCTTCCTCCCTTCCCACCTCTCTTCCCCTTTCATCCCTTTTCTTCCTCCCTTTCCTACCTTTTCTTTCTCCCTCCTTTCCCTTTTCCTCTCTCACCCTTTCCTTCATCTTTTCCCTGACCCCCCCCCCTTCTCTCTCTCTCTCCCTCTCTCTCGGTCCCTTCTCTTGCTTTCTCTTATTACTCTTCTTTCTCCCTCCTTTCCCTTTTCTTCTCTCTCCCTTTCCTTCATCGTGGTGGCTTGTTTTTGTATCTTTTCCCTGCCTGAGTAGAGGGGAAGGGGGAGGGCAGTTCAAGTAAGTGTTGGGATACAGTTTGTAAGTATTGCTTCGTCAAGGGTACTTACTTTGCTGGGGTATTGTCTCTTCTTCTTGCTCTAGTTAGTGTTATATACATATATTTATATATGTATATATAAATAAGTTTATATATGTCTATACAATATATACAGAAAAAAAATTATGTATATATTATATATATGAATATATATATATATATATATATATATATATATATATATATATATATATATATATATGTATATATACATATATATATATATATATATATATATATATATATATATATATATATATATATATATATATATATATATATATATATATATATATATATATATGTATATATATGTATATATAAATATATATATATATATATATATATATATATATATATATATGTATATATATATATAGATATATATATAGATATATATATATATATATATATATATATATATATATATATATACATATATATATAAACATATATATATATATATATATATATATATATATATATATATATATATATATATATATATATATATACATATATATATATATATATATGTATATATGTATATATATATATATATATATATATATATATATATATATATATATATATATATATATATATATGTATATATATATGAATACATAAATATGCATACATACACACAAATGCACACACACACACACATACATATATATATATATATATATATATATATATATATATATATATATATATATATATATATATATATATATATATATATATGAATACATAGATATGCTACATACACACAAATGCACACATTTACATATATATATATATATATATATATATATATATATATATATATATATATATATATATATATATATATATATATATATATATATATATATATATATATATGTATATATATATATATGTATGTATATATGTATATGTATATATATATATGTATATATGTATGTATATATATATATATATGTGTGTGTGTGTGTATGTGTGTGCGTATGTATATATACCGAAAAAGGCTGTTCGACAGTTGCGAAGCCGTTGGTGTGTGCAATTGCATATTTGTTTGATTTCATACGACGCTGCCGCTTCCAATAGGCTCTACCCCCCCCAAAAAAAAAAAAAAAAAAAAAAAATCTTGTCATTCTTCTTACTCTTCTCTTCTTCGCTGCTATTGCCTTTATATTTTTCCCCCTTTTCTTATTTTCATATTCGTCTTCATATATTGTTTTTTTTTTCTTTCTTTCAATTTCCAGGTATTTTTATCAATTGTTTATTGTTTTGTGTTTGTTTACCATTTGTCTCTTGATGTTTATTCGTTTCTTTTGCGTTCGTTTTTCTTTTTGTTTCTATTTATTTCCTTCCCTTTGCTTATTCCATCCTGCTTACTGCTTATTCCATCTATTACGTCTTACAAATTTCTTTCTTTCCTTCTGCCTACATCTGTTTATTGATCTTTGTTTGTTTGTTTGTTCTTCCTCCTTGCTTTCGATCTCTCCCATTCGGTCTTTCCTTCCTTCCATCTTCCTCCTCATTCGTGTCAAGAATTTGCAAGCGTCTATTGCCACGGGAACCATCCGTACGGCAGAGTCTCCTCGACACTGCAAGGAGAGGAGAGAATGAATAACGAAAGAGGGAAATGAGCGAGAGAACGGAGAGGTAAAGGAAAGCAGGGCACAACTGTCGAGTATTGTTACGCGCCTCGGTATAAATGAGCCAATTCGCCTTGCTATCTCAGGATAACTCTTAGCTCAGGGGCGGGATGTCTGATCCGAGTTTCTCTCCAGCTTTTGTTTATTGCTCTCCTTCTCCTTCTCCTCTTCCTCCGCCTCCCTCCTTCTTGATTTTCGATTCCGGAAGTTCTCTTCCTTCCTCTTTCCATCTTCCTTCCTCTTCCTTCCTCTTTCCATCGTCCCTTTCTCCATCCTCCTTTCCTTCCTCATCCCTCCTCTTTTCCCTCCACCATCCTCCTCCCCCTCTTCCCTTCTCCTCCACCGTCCTCCATCATCCGTACCCTTCCTCCTCCTCCTCCACTTCATCCTCTCCCCCCCCTCTCCCCCGTTTTTCCTCACCCCGTCTCAAACTCCTTCAGATTTCCCCCTTCGCTTTTTTTCCCCTCCTCGATATACTGCGTAGTCGGTAGTCGAAGAAATGTGGATACGCTCTAGCCTCTCGGACGAAAGAATATCCCCGCGCTCGCATGTTGTTGGAAATGATTATGTACAAGGCTGTCTCTTTTTTTCACTTTTCTTTTCTTTTCTCTACTTGAATATGGTGTGTGAATCTTATATTCGAAGGTTGGGTGATATGTTTATATTTTTTTTTGTTAATTGACATCGCAATTTTAGGTTCTTTCGACGCTTAACTCCGGTGACTCTTGCCAACAGTTTGAGGAACTATTTATCTCTTCTTTTTTTTTGGGGGGAGAGGGCAATTGTACTTTAAAAAAAAAGAGGGGTAGGTTCTCGAAGGCATATTCGCTATCATATTCTTTATCTATTCATTATTTTTTTCACATAAATATCAGGATACGTTCTATACCGATAGTAGGTCCGCATCACGTCTTGTGTATACACTGTACTTGCTCTGTTTAGTGTTGACTCAAGCTGTGAAACATTCCATCTTTTGCAGTATTGTGTGCTCGTTTCATACTGAAGCAAGTGTTAAAAAGAGAAGACTTAGATGATAAATGTATAGATGGCTGAGAGAGAGAGAGAGAGAGAGAGAGAGAGAGAGAGAGAGAGAGAGAGAGAGAGAGAGAGAGAGAGAGAGAGAGAGAGAGAGACGAAACAACAACAACAAAAGACAGAAGTTGAAAAAAACAAAACAAACAAAACAAGAAAGCCAAGCACCCTCACCCCCCAAAAATCAAACCAACAAACAAACAAAAACGACACCAACAAAACCCCGACAATTCCGAAGAGGCAAAAGCCCGCGAGAGAAAACGGATAAGGAGCGCGGCCGCGTCGTAATTGGAACGGCATAGGATGTCTAAATGAAATGTCATTCGATGCATATAAATGTCACAAACACAAAAGGCGACACCATCTATTCAGCCAGAACCGTTTGGCAGAAATGACCATGCCTTTAGAACCGAGAACACTCTTGGTTCGCCTTTGTTTTTATGTATGTGTTTGGTTCTGCGGCGGTTTCCCCCGGACCGCGACTGAGGTTTCATTTTGGGAAAGACTCGAACACGAGCTGTCCGAATTGTAAATGCTTCGACGATTGAATTTCCTGCACACGCTTCCTGATGGTTTTTTTTTTGTTTTTTTTTCTCTCTCTCGCTGGAGAGGGGTTTGGCTCTCTCTCTCTCTCTCTCTCTCTCTCTCTCTCTGTGTCTCTTTCTCTCCCTCCCCCCCCTCTCTCTCTCTCTCTCTCTCTCTCTCTCTCTCTCTCTCTCTCTCTCTCTCTCTCTCTCTCTCTCTCTCTCTCTCTCTCCCTCCCTCTCCTTTACGCTCAGATGCATTTTTTTTTGGGGGGAGGGGGAGGCGAGAGAAATGTTACATAACAGTTTTTTTTTATCGAAAGAGAGCGTGGCCACATTAGGCAGTTGATGGTATTTTATCAACAAGCAGTTAACATTTTTTTTCGAAGTGAAAATACCAATTCAGTTTTGTTTATTTTTTAACCTGATTCTCATTTTTTTTTCTTTTTTTTTACCAGACGTCAACAAATTAGTTTAATTCTACAACTTTTATGTTTCTTTGTTATCTTCATATCTGTCTGTGCACCTCCCCCTTCTCTCTCTTTCTCTGTCTGTCTGTCTGTCTGTCTGTCTCTCTCTCTCTCTCTCTCTCTCTCTCTCTCCCTCTCTCTCTCTTCTCATTGCTTCTCTTTATTCCCCTTTTCTCTCTCTTTCTCTCTTCCTTTATCTCTTTTTGTCTTTCCATTTTTATTTCCAACTTATTAGTATATTCTCTTTCTCTCACTCCTCACCCCCTGCCTCATTCTCTCTCCTCCTCTCTTTCTCTCTCGCCCCACAATGATTAGGTTTCCAACTGCTGTTTCCATACAAGGTTTCTTTCTATTCTCTCTCTCTCGCTCTCTCTTTCTCTCTCTCTCTCTCACTCTCCCCTCTCCCTCTCTCTCTCTCTCTCTCCCCCCCTCTCTCTCCTTTTACTACTCCCTCTCTCTTTCTCTCTCCCTTCTCTCTCACTCTTACCCCACCCCCCCTCTTTTCTTCTCTCTCTCCTCTCTCTCTCTCTCTCTCTCTCTCTCTCTCTCTCTCTCTCTCTCTCTCTCTCTCTCTCTCTCTCTCTCTCTCTCTCTCTCTCTCTCTCTCTCTCTCTCTCCCCTTCTTTACACCCTTCATGCTGTGTTTTTTAGGGAGAAAAATCTTCTTTTTTTCCCCTTCCCTTTCTCCTGGTGATATGTGTGTCATCTAACTATTACTGTGTTAGGGACGCGGCTAGAAATGTATTCATGTATGTAAATAGGAGAGAAGACATTCCCCTTTCCCGAAGGAGATGGGTGTGAGGGGTGGGCGTGAGGGGTAGGCTTTAGGGTTTTGGGCGTGATAGGTGTGGGGTGGGGGGGGGGGGGTAAATGGTAGGCGTTGGTTTTGTGGGGGTGAGGGTGTTGGTGAGGTGTGGGGGTTGGAGGGGTGGGGGTGGAAGGGGGATAGATAGGAAAGAGGTGTGGGGATAGGCTGAGGTGGGGAAAAGGTGGGCGTAATAGGTAGGAGAAAAAGTAGGCGTGATAGGTGGGGGTAAGGGTGGGCGTGATAGGTAGGAGAAAAAGTAGGCGTGATAGGGAGGAGAAAAGTGGGCGTAATAGATAGGAGAAAAAGTAGGCGTAATAGGTAGAAAAAAAAGTAGGCGTGATAGGTAGGAAAAAAAGTAGGCGTGATAGGTGGGAGTAAAAGCGGGCGTGATAGGTGTGGGTAGGAGTGGGCCTGATGGGCGAATGGGGGCGTAGGGGAAGGGGTAAGGGAAAGGGATTGGACGCTGGCTATGAAATCTGCCTCGTCTACCCGCGCTGGACATTTGACGCCACGCCACGCCGGTGCAATTCCGTGTGTGGGGGTTTCTCGTCCCGCTGGGTTTCCGCCTTCTGTCCTTGTTGCGTTGTATTTGTTTTTATTTTTTTTTGCTTGTTTGGTTGAGCTTTCTTATCGTGTTTTTTTTATTCATTTATTTTTGTAATTCTTTCTCTTTCCTTTTATGATTATACAATGCTCTCACTCTCTTTCTCTCTCTCTCTCTTCTTGCTATTTTTTTATTTGCATTTTTAATATATTATATTTTCCTTCTTTAGTCTTTGTTTGTTTTATTTTTTCTTGAAATATTTACTCACTTTCTTTGACCTTTCAAATATCTTTTTCTTTCTCTCTTTGTTTTGGATGTATTTCTCTCCTTTACTAATTTCCATTTCTGTGTTTTCCATATTTTTTTGTATATTACCTATTTAACTATTTATCTCTGCATACCAAGTTCGTTTTAAGATTTTTTTTTCCCTCTCTCTCACTCCCCTTCCCTTCCTCACCCCTTCCCGTCCCCCACTCTCTCCTTTCCTCCCTGCTTCCCTCTCTCCCTCTCATTCACACTCCCTCCCTCTCTCTCCTTTCTCTCCCTCTTCCTCTCTCACGCACCCACACGCACACTCCACTCGCCATATTTGGTCCTAAAAACAAAAGCACATTAAAACCTATTCACTCATTCGCCCCTTTCCATTTACTGTTTTATTATACGACCTCCTCTCACTTCCTCCTCTCGTCTAACTCTGTTTCCTTTTTCCTTCGAAAATATGACAAGGGAACACGAGGCAGGAACCCCTTCCCTACTCGCCCCCACGCCCCTCCCTTTCCTGAGTCTCGAGAGCATTCGGGTCTACGGCACACATGCATTAGAAAACACACACACACACACACACACACACACACACACATATATATATATATATATATATATATATATATATATATATATATATATATATAGAGAGAGAGAGATAGATAGATAGATAAATAGATAGATAAAATAGATAGATACACACACAAACACACGCGCGCGCACGCGGGCGCACACATAAACAAAAAAAGCACGAATATGTGCATACGTACACACATGCATACACATACACGTACACATACTCTCAGAGAGACCCACTTTCATTTTACCGAACGATTCAAAATAGTTCCATTTATTGCACAAAGTTTGGCACAAAATATTTGATTTATTATCCTGTTTCAGTAATTTCCTTTTAAACTGTGTTTTTAAAGAAATTCTTGAAGGGATTATCATAAAACTGATTTTACTGATGTTTTATAATTTTCTTTTCTTCTTCTTCTTATCTATCTCTCTATCTACCTATCTATCGGTCTGTGTATGTATCTATCTATCTATCTATCTCTCTCTCTCTCTCTCTCTCTCTCTCTCTGTATATATATATATATATATATATATATATATCTATATATATACTCTCTCTCTCTCTCTCTCTCTCTCTCTCTATATATATATATATATATATATATATATATATATATATGTGTGTGTGTATATATCTCAAAGATAAGCATGAATTCAGAAAGAGAGAGGAGGGGCAACAGCGACAAAGAGAGAGAGAGAAAGAGAGAGAGAGAGAGAGAGAGAGAGAGAGAGAGAGAGAGAGAGAGAGAGAGAGAGAGAGAGAGAGAGAGAGAGAGAGAGAGAGAGAGAGAGAAGAAGAAGAAGAAGAAGAGAGAGAGAGAGAGAGAGAGAGAGAGAGAAGAGAGAGAGAGAGAGAGAGAGAGAGAGAGAGAGAGAGAGAGAGAGAGAGAGAGAGGAGGGGCAACAGAGAGAGAGAGAGAGAGAGAGAGAGAGAGAGAGAGTGTGACAGAGAGAAAGTAACAGTAAGGCACAGTGACGCTTTCCAGACTGATGGATGGATGGACTATGCAGAGCAAGGCTTCCTTGGCGGGTGAAAAATACAAAAATGTAAATGACCTTTGCGTGAAAACATATAGCGGAGATAAATAAAACACTGGTGTGGAACAATGGAACCAAATACCATTTCTTCCACCCTTGGAAGATGATAAAAAAAGGAAGAAAAAAAAAACAAAAAACATTCAGGCGGAGAAAAGCACACAGAATGCAGTACTATGAGAGAATATAATATAACACTCCTCAGAATTATGTATGTAACAAAATATTTGTTCCTAGCGTCAGGCTACAAGCAGCAATATTTCACCGCGAGGAACGGGCACCAAAATAACCCAAGCTTTAAGCAGCGAGCGGTGGCATTCGTAAACAAATGCGAGAAACTCTCACTTGACTACGGCAACAGTACGCAGTTAATTCATGTGTTGAGCCCTATTGTTGGAACTTTGTTACGCCGACCCTTTTCCTACAAAGACGTTTTATCGCTGGTATAATAGCAAGGCGAGGGAAAGAGTGGAAGACGTGTGCACACACATGAACGTACACTGTGAGTGAAAGAGGGAGAGAGGGAGAGGGTGTGTGGGTGGGAGCAGGAGAGGAAGAGGCAGAGGG
>BOPN01000315.1:310248-312748 GCA_017312705.2 Penaeus japonicus | reverse complement strand
CAAGCACACGCACATTCCCGGGTACACATCAGAGCACGCATGTGAATAGACACTCATAACTATTAATAACAATGGCAAAACACAGGAAAAGAGAACGAAAGCGCATGCATACTCACAATCACTCACTGACACATACTCAAATATACAAATATCTAAACACCTATATACATACGCTTATAAACATGCGCACACACACACACACACACATAGTCAGACAGAATACATTAATGCACACGAAGACACAGTAAGAATAAAAAACAAATACACATTCAATCATAAAAAAACATAAACACACTCAAATATACTGACAAAAACAACAACAGAAACACATTCAAACATGATAAGGATAAGCACACTCAAACATACACACAAAAAAATATAAATACAGTTAAATATACTCCAGAAAAAACATATTAATACTCAAACATACATAAAAAGAAGACAGACACAAACATACAGAAAAAAAACACACTCAAAAAACACAAAAAATACAAACACACACTCACAATAGCACAAACACACACAAAAAACACACACAAACACACACAAAACCCAAACACACACAAACATACACAGACACACACACAAAACCCAAACACACTAAAACACACACACACACACACACACACACAACCCAAACACACACAAACACACACAGACACACACACAAAACCCAAACACACACCCAAACAAATACACACGAACGAACGCGAATCCATTACGAGAAGATACGAACATCAGAACATTTTACGAGGTTCGCTTCTCCGCGCAACTCTAAACAAACCCATAAATCCGATTTTAAGGGTCAGATTCTACGACCTTACAAGATACCAGATATCATATATATATATATATGTATATATTCGAGGACGAGAAGCCACTTGGAGGGATGTTTTGACGCCTCGTGATCGTATTTTGTTTTTTCGTTCCCGTCGAGATCAGATTGATTCGTAAATGGTATTGAATTTGTTTTGTTTATGATGTTTTTGTTTTATTTTTCTCTGGTTTATTTGCTGGTTTTGAATGTGTTTATGACGATGGGAAGGTAGGTTTTGGGTATAGCATTAAATTGATGATACCAGGATGAAGAGGAAACATTTTTTATGGGTCTCATAATCGACTTGATAAAGGAGAGATAAAAGGAACGACTGAGAAAACATGCATGAATCTTTTCTTATCATCTCAAGATTATAAAAAAAGAGAGACGGAGAAGATGAAGGAGAAGAAGGGGAAGAGGAAAGAAGAAGAAACGTGTGAAAGAAATATGATTGGTTTTCACATGTAGCAACGTCTTCAATGGAGAATATTCATTGGTTGTAATGATCACGCACAGAAGATCTAAAACACATCTCATGAAACCTTTTAAAGACTCGATGTTGGTGGTGTTATTTTTCTTCTTCACTCTCTCTCTTTCTTTCTTTCTCCCCTTTTTTTTGTTTTCTTTTTATCTTATCTCTCTCTCTCTCTTCATTAATCTCTCTCTTCCTCTCTCTCTCTCTCTCTCTCTTTCTCTCTTAATCTCTCTCTCTCTTAATCTCTCTCTCTCTCTCTCTCTTAATCTCTCTCTCTCTCTCTCTCTTAATCTCTCTCTCTCTCTCTCTCTCTCTCTCTCTCTCTCTCTCTCTCTCTCTCTCTCTCTCTCTCTCTCTCTCTCTCTCTCTCTCTCGCTCGCTCGTTCTCTCTCTCTCTCTCTCTCTCTCTCTCTTCCTTGTCCCCGCACCCTTAACCAAAACACGCAGACGGTTCCCAGCGTTTCGTTCCATTTGGCAGGGAATATCTTGTGAAACTTTTCATCAGCGTGGAAGCGAAAAGGATACGTGTGAGATAGATCTGTTTGGTTGTTGATTTGATCTTCTCTTTCTTGGGAAGTGGTGGAGTCTGTTTTGATTTTTTTTTTTTATATCTTGTTTATGTTGATATTTGTTGTGCAGTGTTCGGTCTCATGGTTTATTTTTTTTCTTTCTCGCTTTCTCGCACTCTGTATGTCTATTTGTCTGTCTGTCTGTTTGTCTCTCTCTCTTTCTTTCTCTCTCTCTCTCTCTCTCTCTCTCTCTCTCTCTCTCTCTCTCTCTCTCTCTCTCTCTCTCTCTCTCTCTCTCTCTCTCTCTCTCTCTCCCTCCATCTCCCTCCCTCCGTCCCTCCCTCTCCCCTCTCCCTCCCTCCATCTCCCTCTCAACCCCCCCTCCCTCTCAACCCCCACTCTCTCTCTCCTCCTCCTCCTCCTCCTCCTCCTCCTCCTCCTCCTCCTCCTCCTCCTCCTCCTCCTCCTTCTCTCCCTCCCCACCCCCCACCTCAACCTCTCTCTCTCTATCTCTCTCTCTCTCTCCCGTACTCTCGCTTTGTATCGTAACAAAGGCATATTTACGTATTGAAATGACTTACACCCTTGCCGTATGCAGGAATGTCCCAATGAATACGAAGCTGCTGTCCATTGGCTTTGTATTACCGGCAGCGCAGGGTGGAAACGTGACGCTTGGGGAGGAGGGGGTGGGGGTCTGGA
>BOPN01000315.1:285248-287748 GCA_017312705.2 Penaeus japonicus | reverse complement strand
AAAGACACATACAACGAGAGAAAATATGGTCCTACGTTTGATAAGAAACCAAAGAAGAAAAGAAACCCATAAAAAACAACGACAACAGCAGCTAAAATGGCCAAGAGAACCACGCACGGGCGCATGCGTGAGAACCCCCGGGTCTTCTGTTTACGTCATAAAATCATGTTCATTTCCACCGCCGCTAGAATGGAGGAGGAGGAGGAGGAGGAGGAAGGAAGGAAAGGGGAAAAAAAGGAGGTGGAGGAAGGTGGAAGGAGGAGGTGAGGAGGATGGAGGAAGGTGGAAGGAGGAGGTGGATGGAGGAGTGGATGGAGGAAGATGGTGGAGGAAGGAGGAGGAGGTGAGGAGGAGGAAAGATAAGGAGGGGGAGGAGGAGGAAGGGGAAGGAGGGAAGGAGGAGGAAAGAGGAAGGAGGAAGAAGGGAGAGGAGGAGGGGGACGAGGAAGGAGTAGGATGAAAGATAAGGAAGAGGAGGAAGAAGAGGAGAGAGAGGAGGAAACGGAGGAGGAGGAGGAATGGAAGGAAGAATAGTAAGAGAGGGAGGATAGATAAGGAGGAGGAGGAGAGGAGGAGAGGAGGAGAGGAGAAGGAGGAGAGGAGGAGGAAAAAGAGGAAGAAGAAGAGGAGGAGGAAAAAGGAGTGGGAGGAGGAAACGGAGGAAGAAGTAGTAGGAGGAGGAAGAGGATAGATAAGGAGGAGGAGGAGGAGGAGAGAAGGAGGAAGAGGAAGGAAAGGAAGAGGAAGAAAAGGAGAAGGAAGAGATAGAAGAGGGGAAGGAAGAGTAAGAGGAGGGGGAGAGGTAACCAACCACTCTCGTTATCTCATCATCAAGACGGAGCTTAAGGGGAAAGTAGGGGAGGGGGGTGAAGGGGGATCAATGGGAGGTGTGTGTGTGGGGGGGAGGGGGGGGCAAAAGAAAAAGGGGGTTAACTATATTACTTCAAGTTGAAAATAATAAAAAAAAGGATTCTTGATCATTAAGGGAAGAAGCAACGAGGGGATATAGAGAACACACAGGCCCGTAAGAGCAACGAGGGTCCTCATTTCCCCTCGTCATTTCCCCTCTTTCTCTCGTCGGGTGAGGATGATGAGGCACAGGCATCAGCGCAGGTTTACTCATCTTTCCTCATCTGGGGAGAGATGAGTAATGAATTGGAAGCGAAGGGGGCGGGGGCGGTGGCGGGGGGTGGGGGGGGGTTATATCCCTCTTCCGGCATCTCTGAATGGTCACTTAGTGGAGTTTCCGTTGATCGTCTTCTATCTCTCTCTCTCCCTCTCTCTTTATCTCTCTCCCTCACCCCCCCACCTCTTTCTCCCTCTCTTTATATCTTTCTCCCTCTCTATCTATCTATTTCCTTCCCCCTACCTCTCTCTCTCTCTCTCTCTCTCTCTCACTCTCTCTCTCTCTCTCTCTCTTTCTCTCCCTCTTTCACTCTCTGTCTCTCTCTCTCTTTCTCCTCTTCCTCTCCTTCCATCTCCTTCTTCTCTTTTCATCTTCCTCTCTTTTCTTCTACTTTTCCTCTTCCTCTTTTTGTTTCTCCTCTTCCTTCTCTTCTTTTCATCTATTCGTTTCTCTTCCTCCTATTTTCTACCTCCTCATATGATTCCTCCTTCGCCCCTCCCCTTCCCTTCTTTCCTCTCCTCCTACGTCCTTCCTCTTTCTCTATTTAATTCTCCTCCTAACCCTCTTCTCTCCCTAATTCTGCTTCAACCTCTCTCCTTCTCCTTCATTCTCATTCGTATTTATCTCTTATCCCTCCCCCCTTAACTCCCTCTCCTTCTCCCTCTCTATCTATCTTCCTGTCTTACGAAAAAGATAATAAAATGGCAAAAAAAAGATAGACGGAAGGCGGAAGGGAGAAAGATCAGAGACAGATGGAGTAGAGGAAGGAGAGAGGAAGGAGGGGAGGGGAGGAGGGAGGAAGGAAGGGGGAAGGAGGGAGGAAGGAGGGGGAAGGAGGACAGAAGACCTCTAATGATGTCCTGTATTGTCCTTCTCCGGCAGGTCAGGGAAAGGTCAGGATGGACGAGCCTATTAATTGTAACGAGGAATGATGGGGACGTTGAAGGGAGGGGAAGGGGGGGCGAGGGGAAGGGGTGGGGGGCAAGGGGGCGAGGTGAAGGGAAAGGGGAAGGGGAAGGAGGAGGAGGAGGTGGAGATAGAAGAAGAGGAGGAGGAGGAGGAGGAGGAGAAGGAGGAGGAGAAGGAGGAGGAGGAGGAGGAGGAGGAAAAAGAGTAGGAATAGGGGAAGGAGGAGGAGGGGAAGGGGAAGGGGAAGGGGAAGGGGAAGGAGAAGGAGAAGGAGAAAGAGAAGGAGGAGGAGGAGGAAAAGGAGTAGGAATAGGAGAAGGAGGAGGAGGAGGAGGAGGAAAAGGAGTAGGAATAGGAGAAGGAGGAGGAGGAGGAGGAGGAAGAGGAGAAGAAGAAGAAAGAGGAGGAGGAGGGGGAGTAGGAGGAGGAGAAGTAGGGGGAGGAGGGGAGGGAAGAGGAGGAGGA
>BOPN01000315.1:252748-255248 GCA_017312705.2 Penaeus japonicus | reverse complement strand
TATGATGATGCTGAGTTTTATGATGAAGCTGAGTTTTATGATGATGCCGAGTTTTATGATGATGCTGAGTTTTATGATGATGCTGAGTTTTATGATGATGCTGAGTTTTATGATGATGCTGAGTTTTATGATGATGCTGAGTTTTACATGCTGCTGTCGTCGAGAGGAGTGGTTTTGTGCTGATGTGCCTTTGCAATTGCTGGTTTCTGTTGATTTTGTTTTTATTGTATGGTTGTGCTGCGTCTATAATCATCTAATTTCATCTAATAGCGTTGTTTGTGTGTGTTGTACTATGTGTGTGCGTGTATCTGCATCTGTGTATGTTTGTGTATGTGTGCGTGTATTTCCAATATATTTGTATGTGTGAGTGTGTATGTATATGTGTATATATTATGTCTTTGTGTGTGTGTCAGTTTATGTACGTATGTATATGTAAGCACATATCCCGACCATTACCACTGTACGCAATTTTGTGGTCCCTTTTTAAAACCCCTTCACGATAACAATCAACACTCTAATAAGACCAGGAAACCTATAACGGCCCTTCCTTCTGGTAAACATCTCTCACTTGCGGTGAAGTTTAATGTCCTCCCGTCGCCGAGTTATATGGCACTCGGCATCACGCTGGTGGTGGTCTGGTCGCAGCATCCACAGCGAGAGGTATTTGTGGCTTGTGTAAGCTGTAATTGCTGCTCTATGTCTCTCCTTTTTTTATATCGATTGTGTCTCGTGATCAGTTTGGTTCATTTGGCGGCGGTTTAGGGCCAGTTACTTTGGTTTGTGAGGTGAATTACCGAAAAGGCCTAAATGGGAGAGGAAAAAAGGGTAGAAGCGTAAAAGAGAGAGCAGGGACTAAAGATATATATATATATATATGTATGTATATATATTCACATATATATACATATATACATTCATATTTTCAACCACACTCACACACACACACACACACACACACACACACACACACACACACACACAAACACATGCTTATACACTCATCTGTGTGTGCGGGAACGTGTACGTACGCACATGTATACAAGTGAATATAAAAATGACCATAAACAGACCGACATACACAAAGGAAAGCGCCCCCGATGCACATCAAATAAAGTCATGCCAAGAACAAGCAGTTTCAACGGACCTTCGCTAATAACAAACGGAATGACAAAACCTCAGCTCGAGTGGCATTCCTAGCCTCCAACACCATCGCCAATGCCATCATACCCCCCACCTCCCCACATACCCCCCTTTCCCCTTCCCCTCCTCCCCCTTTCCCCCCTCCCCACTTACCCTCCCTCCTAACATTCCCCTTCTCCCCTTCCCTCCTTCCCTTCCCCCCTCACACCATCGCCTATGCCATCATACCCCCACCTCCCCACATACCCCCCTCTCCCCTACCCCCTTCCCCCTTCCTCCACCCTCCCCCCCTCCACCTCACAGAGCTGTCCAGCCATTTGTCTTGATCCAGACAAGTGGCTGAGGTGAGCTAAGTGTCGCGGTCGGGGGTGAAGACTTGGCCAGATGTGTTCCCTCGCTGGCGCTGCGGTCCGGAGGCTGCTCTTGTTGCTGCTCTTGTTGCTGCTCTTGTTGCGGCCTGTGGTGGTTGTTGTTGGTCGGAATGTTGCTGTTGTGGTTGTTGTTACGGGCTGTGGTTGTTGTTGTTCGGAATGTTGTTGGTGGTGGTACTGTTGTTGTTGTTCGGAATGTTGTTGTTGTAGGTGTTGTTGTTCGGAATGTTGTTGTTGATGTTGTTACTGTTGTTGTGTGTGTTGTTGTTCGGAATGTTGTTGATGTTGTTGCTATTGTTGTTGTGAGTGTTGCTGTTTATGTCATTGCTGTTATTGTTGTTTACTCTGGCTGTTGATGCGAATGTTGTTGTCGTGGTTGTTGTCAGGCTTGCTGTTGTTGGGAATGTTGTTATTGAGGGTGTAATCGTCGTGGGCAGTGTTGTTGTGATTGTTGGTTGTGGTTGTTGGCAATGGTGGGGTTGTTATTCAGGGTGGGCATCGCGGCGCCATTGCATGTGTTATTTTTTTTGTTGACGATGCTGATGCCTGATAATGCTGCGTTTTATGATGATGCTGAGTTTTATGATGCTGAGTTTTATGATGATGCTGAGTTTTATGATGATGCTGAGTTTTATAATGATGCTGAGTTTTATGATGATGCTGAGTTTTATGATGATGCCGAGTTTTATGATGATGCTGAGTTTTATAATGATGCTGAGTTTTATGATGATGCTGAGTTTTATGATGAGGCTGAGTTTTATGATGATGCTGAGTTTTATGATGATGCTGAGTTTTATGATGATGCTGAGTTTTATGATGATGCCGAGTTTTATGATGATGCTGAGTTTTATAATGATGCTGAGTTTTATGATGATGCTGAGTTTTATGATGATGCCGAGTTTTATGATGATGCTGAGTTTTATAATGATGCTGAGTTTTATGATGATGCTGAGTTTTATGATGAGGCTGAGTTTTATGATGATGCTGAG
>BOPN01000315.1:197748-207748 GCA_017312705.2 Penaeus japonicus | reverse complement strand
AGGTTTATGATGTATGTTATGTGTTAGGAAACATAATATTGATGTAAAGACTCATTGGGACTTCACTTGAGGGATTTATATGGACTCGGAGACGCTTTAGTGGGAAATAAATGAATGTTTGTCTAGGTGTCCCCGGGTCTCTTTTATGAACCTGCGCTCCCTTCGAGTGTGTCTTCATTTACGTGAGTGTCTTTGGCTCTGCGGTGCTATGTTCTCCAGTTTCAGGTCTTTGTGTTTGTGTGGATGGTTCTTAGGTACGATCGTTCGAGTATGCTCTTCCGTGTTCTTTTGTGTTCTTTATAAATCTCTCTCTATCTCTGTCTCTCTCTCTCTGTCTCTGTCTCTCTCTCTCTCTCTCTCTGTCTCTCTCTCTTTCTCACTTTCTCTTTTTCCCTCTCTCTCTCTCTCTCTCTCTCTGTCTCTCTCTCTCTCTCTCTCTCTCTCTCTCTCTCTCTCTCTCTCTTTTTTTTTTCTCTCTCTCTCTCTCTCACACTCTCACCATCTTTCTCATTCTCATTTTCATTCTCTCTCTCTCTCTCTATCTATCTATCTATCTATCTATCTATCTATTTAATTCTCTAACTCTCTGCCTTCCTCTCTCATTCCTCTCTCCTTCCCTCTCTCTCTCTCCCTCACCCACCCTCCTTGTGCATCTCTACCTCTTTTCTCTCTTCCTCCCTTCCTTCCTTCCTCTCCTCTCGTTCCTTAGCTATCTCTCTCTCTCTCTCTCTTGCCATAACTCTCCCTCCACCTCCGTAACTTTTACATAGTGGAGTAACAAAGCTTGGCTTGGATCTTGTTTCCGCGCAATGTTTACGATAACTTCCGAATTCTCGACGTCTTTCGTCGTCGGGAACCATAACTACATTCCCATTAGAGGAACACCTGAGGCTCGGAGGCGCTGCGGATGGTTAGTATGTGTGAATCCGGTGAAATCCGAGCTTTAGACGAACGGCAGGAGTGGAGATGCGTTTTCGCGTTTTTATTATGGTCTTTGGGAGTGCAGGAGTTTAGGAAAATGGACCTGTTTTCGGTCGCGTAAAGTCTTGATTTTATTGTCGTTTTAGTTGTAACTTTTTCTCAGGCTGATTGGTTGAGGTAGGTTGATTAAAAAGAAAGAAGCTGTGCGTGTGCATGTGCACAGAGACACACACACACACACTTATAGACGCACACACACATATATGAATAGATCATACATGTATTTATATACATCTGTCTATCTATACATGCATACATACATACATATATATCTAAATCTATCTATATAGATAGATAGACAAATAGATAGATAGATAGAGAGAGAGAAAGAGATAGGTAGATAGACAGATAGATAGATAGATAGATAGATAGAGAGAGAGAGAGAGAGAGAGAGAGAGAAAGAGATAGATAGATAGATAGATGTCCCGTTTTTTTTTCATAAAACTGGAGGCAAGTGAATAAATTAAAATTATAACTAAACCTCACAGGATACTCACGAGTAGATGATTACATTCAAATAAGACTTATGGTACAATTTTATAAATAAGGGATGTGTTCGAAACGTCTCCTACAACGAGAACGAAATGAAAAATGAAAATTAAAAAAAAAAAAAAAAAAAAGTCATAGGCTTCGTAAATATAATTGATACGGTAATGAATTTCAAAAGGACACGGGATTCATTTTGATATAAATTTCTATTGGTTTCTTCTTATCCTTTTGGAAAATATTGCAAAGAATCATAGAAGTTACTGGATCGTTCGTAAGATGCAATATATTATACCCAACCTATATTTACTTTGATTCCTTTTGGTTATATTTACGAACAGTTCTGTAATTGATGATATTAAAGAAGCATATAATTCCATTGATTTCCATTGCAAACAGGGCCAATCATTTTATTCTATGAATGTTAGATATGTGAATTGTTAGTGATTCTCAGCGCTGATGCCTAGGAGATTCCGCTTGTGTATGTCAATACATGTAGATACATATATTTACACACACACACACACAGACACACACACACACACAGACACACACACACACACACACACACACACACACATACACACACACACACACACACACACACACACACACACACACACATATATATACACACACACATATATATATATATATATATATATATATATATATATATATATATATATATATATATGTGTGTGTGTCACACACACACACACACACACACACTATATATATATATATATATATATATATATATATATATATATATATATATATATATATATTCTAAACAATATATACATATATATATTCTAAGAAAAAAAGAAAGAAAGAAAGAAAAGGAGAAGAAGAAAAAGAGGAAAAAAGAAAAAGAAAAGAAAAGAAAAAAAATTATATATATATATACATATATACATATATATATATATATATATATATATATATATATATATATATATATATATGTATGTACGTATGTATTCATATACACATATCCCACTGCTTGCAGATATCGCGCATATTATGTAAAAAAAAGTTTCGCTTTGAGGAACATAAAATTTATATATCGGTCTTTCCAATTCATCGTCAAAGGAAGCAATGATTTTTTTTTTTTATATATCACTGAATAGTGCAGCTTTTCGATAACATAACATTTGAAATGAAATCCCCATGTAAAACTCAACATTAAAGAAAATAACGATATTAATATTGAAAAAAAAGGGGGAAAAATAAAACAAGTAAATGAAACAACTTCTATTCTATTGGTGAGAGTTTAAATGATAATGAAAGAAATTGAAAAAAAACGATAAAAAAAGAAAACGTGTGTTTCCCATTTCAATTTCATTCAAGACGTCGTATACATTTGTTCGCCAAGTACAACGCAGCCATGGATTCGAACGCGTTGAAAGAAGAAGAAGAAGAAAAAAAAAAATACATTCAGTGAATTGCTAAAATCGTCCGAAACGGCTGAAAGAATCACTCGTTTCTTTTTTACTGCATTAAAAAAAGGGAAAAAGATCTGGAGAACAATAGTTAAAAAATATATATGTATCGATAGAAGAGTCCCCCCCCAAAAAAAAAAAAAAAAAAAAATACAGAAGGCGAAACAAGAATCAAGAAGAAAAACAAGGAAAAAAAAAAAACGAACGAGACGCGAATGGTTTATTATCTTTTCAACCTTTATGATTCTTTTATGTCTCCCACCGGATGGTACTTGGGTACACGATTCTCCGCCTTGGTTCACGTAATGAATATTGTTTGGAAGTACACGAGTAGAACACATACATACACATACGTTACTTGCACATGCACACTTACAATCGCACACTTACAATCGCACACACTCACGAGAAAGAACACACACACACAAGCACACAAACATACATACAGGCATACGAACATACATACTGAATAAGCACACAAACATACATACAAGCACACACGCACATACACACACACTCGCAAACACGCAAGCACTCATACACACGATAGGATACACTCCACCTAACTCTCCATTACAGGAATTCACAAAAGGGAAAATTACAGAAAGTATAAACACCAGCCGCGACAGAACCGGCACTACCAGCCTCTGAGTCGACGCTTAGTTCATGGCCTAAAAATGCTTAGCATGTTTGAAGCTTCCTGTCCCCGTATTATGATTATTTCTTGCGGTGTATACATCCTTTTTAATTTCTATTATTACTTTTTTTTTTTATCTGTATATGTATCTATGGTTACGTATTTGTATTACTATCCCGCCCTATTTTTATCCATTTCCCTAGATATACTATACTCATGCTCACTCAAACACACACACATGTACACATACACACAATCAAACACACACACACACACACACACACACACACACACATTCATACACATACATACATATACGTGTATGTATGAATATATCTATAAACGACGTATTTTCAATATCTCTCTACATAAAGTAAATATTGATAGCGAGCATAGATTGGTTAGAAGTGAAATGAAATAAGACCTGAAAAAGGAAAAGAATAAACTCACACGAAAGCCGCTCCCTAACCGAGCCAACTTGAAGACCGCGGCAACAGACCTCGGCCCTAACATCCAAAACAGATACTCGGTTCTCGAGGAGGAAGAAGGTCTTGATAGGGACCAAGTCGACAGCCAGTTTAAGGAGATGATAAAAGAAGCTGCACTTGAAGCGGGTTAAAAAAAAAAAAAAAAAAAAAAAAAAAAGAGAAAGCGGAGATTCGTTAATTTCTTGGTAGAAATTAAAAAAGATTAGGCAATAACGTAAGGATAGAAGAATTACGGTAGACTTGAGAGAGAAAAAAAATAACGGAGCTAACAAAGGGTATACATAATGACAAGAAAGAATAGGTGTGTAAAAATAATTTGCAAAGAATATACCTGCCAGGCACCAACATTAAGACAACAAATAGGAGACAAGGAATAGTAAAAAAAGGAAAAAAAAAAAAAAAAAAAAAAAAAAAAAAAAATAAATAAAATTGTAATAAATGAATAAATAAATAAAAAAGTATGCAATAAAGAAATCCAATGGAGAGGTTACGTACAACAAGAATGAAATTGTTAAAGTTGTAGAAGACTTTTACAGTGACTAAACTCAGTAGCCACGAACGCAAAGTAAACACAAAAATTCGAGACGTTCCGATCACCACAGCAGAGGAAATAAAAACGGCATAAAAGGCACGAGGGAGAGTATGGTCTCAGTATGGGTCCTACACAAGTTGCAGAGGAAATTGCGATAGTTAAACTAGCCTATCTTTTTCAACAAATGTCAAAGGAAGAAAAAAAGAAGCAATTTCAATTCCGAAGCACAAGAAAGAATGATCGACCTATAAGCCTCTTGTCATTTGTCTACAAAAAAGTCCACAAAAGTCATCACTGAACACACCTCCAATACATTGGATTCAAAGCAGTCAAGGGAACAGACAGGCCTCCGCAATGGATTCAAATAAGAACGAAAGAAATGAAAGCCTCTGAGTTTGACATTCGGCGATGACGAAAAGGCATCTGAATCTGTATAAGTAGCATTAGTATTAGAACCAATTCGTGAAATAGGAATAGAGTCAAGCGTAGATTATTTTAATGATGTATACAAAGATGTAACAACGTACACCAACGTCCGTGCAGAATAAATAAAATAAAATGAAATAAAATCCCAATGCCAAACGGTCTAGAAAAAATATCTTAGAAACTAGATCTGAAGAAAAGGGGAGATTGTGGTTAAGATGAAACATTCATGTAATGTGAAATTTGTAGAAGACTATGATTTCTTTTTAGCGAGTCAGCAACTACAACAACAACAGTTAGTAAACGATCTGAATAGAAAGAGTTTGAAAGTGAAGATGAAGAGGAAAAAAAAACTAGAATCCTGTTCAACAATCTAGTCATAGCAGAGCAAATACAAGCACAAGGCGAAATGCTAGAATAGTAAACAAGTATATATAACTATATCAAGTCACACAGACAAATACGTCATCGGAACTTGAGATATAACAACGAATTACGATGGAGTATCATCAACACGCATGATTACATAATACGAGGTTCTTAGCCATTATGTCGGAAAGTCCTATGCGTTCTCCTCGTCATAACATAACAAATATATATATATATATATATATATATATATATATATATATATATATATATATATATATATGTATATATATATATATATATATATATATATATATATATATATATATATATGCATATATATATATATATATATATATATATATATATATATATATATATATATATATGTGTGTGTGTGTGTGTGTGTGTGTGTGTGTGTGTGTGTGTGTGTGTATGTGTGTGTGTGTGAGTGTGTGTATGTATGTGTGTGTCTATTTGTATGAATGTATATATTCATATATACATGCATAACATACATACAAAGGTGGCGCCAAGACCTCCCTCCTCCCTCCCTTGTAAATTGCATTGCTTATGTGACACTAGAAATATATGAGCAAGTTGACTTTCTTATGCAAATTGCCATCTTGACATCTGCAACATTTTTTACTATCTAAAAAAGCCTGTCTAAATGCAATATCTACGGTTGCAGTGATAAGTCAGTTGCATGGGTATGTACCACCAGAGCATCAGTGCATAAATTCATTGTGTATACGAGGGCATTCCACGCTCTTTGGCGATGCTTGTGTCTGTAGTGCATCTAAAGGTATCAAATTGACTGAAGTAGTTTAATAAAAGCTTTAAATTGCTTTTATCATAACCTGTAATTGTGTAACTGTGGCTATTATTTATTTAGAACACACACACACACAGAATTCCGTAAGTTTTACATGTAAAAGTAGAATAATGCATAAGGTTCTTAAGCCACCAAATGTTGGTACTATCATTGTTCTATCTCTCCAGAGTGTGAAAATTTAGATATAGTAGATATAATGAATATGGTGAAAATAGAGGAATGAAAAGGAAATCCGTACTTGCAAAACAAAAATTGATATCGGCTTTCTGAGATGAAATACAACTGTTCCAGTTAGGAATGAGGCAAACACTCTCACTCACTTTAGATTCTTTCGAAGGAACTCAGGGATATCAACTCTCAATGATGAAGAAGTTGACAGTGGACACACATACACACACACACACACACACACACACACACTCAAACAAACACACACTCAAATAAACAAACAAACAAACAAATACACACAAAGACAAACGAACAAACACACACACAGACACAAACAAATACGCACAAACACATCATAGTATTTATACAAACCAAATGAAAGACCCCACCGCACACAAAAAAAGATAAAATAGATATAAAACAAAAGAAAACATGAATTGAAAAATGAATATGAAAATAAAATAAAGAAGGAAATAGAAAAAAAAGAAAAAAAAAGGAATGAACAGAAAACAATAAAATGAAACAGAAACAGAAACGGAAAGCGAAAAGAAGAAAAAATAAGAATAAGAAAAAGGCAAGAAAAAGAAAAAAGAGACGAAGAAGAAGCAGAAAGAAAGAACAAAAACAAAAACAAAGAGCAACCATAATCCGAAAAGCACAACAAGGAGAAAAGAAACTGATATCTCAAGAGGACGATAAACGCCCACACATCCCAGGCGAGCCCAGATCCTATCGCGGGCGCTCATCAGCCTTAACGAAAGAGGCATAGTGAAAGACGAGCTAATGTTGTTAATGCGGCTCTTCCTTTTACACCCCTACCCTTACCCCTCCACCCCACCCCTATATTCTACCCCTCTATATCCCTCTACTCCTCTACCTCCTCCCCTCTCCCCTTCTCCTTCTCTTCCCCGTTTTCTTTTTTCTTTCCCTACCTTAAGAACCCCTCTTCCCCTCCCCCCCTCTCTCTCTATCCCCCCTCCCGACGTCCTATCGTTTCCATCAACACTCTTCCTCCCCCCTCCCTCAACGACCCCACCCTCCCTCTTCTTCTTACCTCCTACCCCCATCTACCCTCTCTACCCACCCCTACCCATCGTCCATCCACCCCTTCCACCCACACCCCCAACCTTACCCATCCTCCATCCACCCTCTCTACCCCCACCCCTACCCAACCTTAAGAATCCCCCCCTTCCCCTTCCCTCCCCCTCCCCTCCCCTTCCTCTTCCTCCAACCCCTCCCCCTTCCCCCTAACCCCACCTCGGCGTAGACTTGTCTCGCAGGGAACGTGTGTTACACTCATCATCCCTAATGACTCCGGGCGAAGGGTCGGGCGGCAGTCGGCCCTCTAGCGGCTCTCTTTGTTACTTTCGACGGGAAGAACTTGGCCATTTCCCCGCAGGGAGGGCGGTACGCACGCCGAGAGAGAGAGAGAGAGAGGGAGGGAGGGAGGGAGAGAGAGGGAGAGAGAGAGAGAGAGAGAGAGAGAGAGAGAGAGACAAAGAAGAAGACTGGGAGACCGCAAAAAGAGAAAAAGAGAAAGAGAGAAAAAAAAAAAAGAAAAAAAAAGAGGGAGAGAGAGAGAGAGCGAGAGAGATAAAGATAAAATTCCGATCAAATGACAGATCAGAAAGAAAACACGAGGGCTGAACCAGAGACACAGAAACGAAGATTAAGAGAAACCCAAAACGAGAAGGACTCGAAATGAAGAATCCAGAAGGTGCTACGGAAATCGTTACGCCATTTGTTTATATTGGCAACTGAGGGATGGAGGAGGAGGGAGGAGGATGTGATATCGAAGGAAGATTATTGTTGTACACTTGAAAGCCTATACAAGAGGACCTGCGAAGGACAATATCGCCATCTTGGGGAGGGGGTAGGAGGGGGGAGAGGAAGAAATCAATCTATTCAAGTGTGGGGGAGGGGAAGGGAGGGGATGGGAGAGGAGGGGAGGGGAGGAGGAGATGGAGTTTACTCTCTCACGCTTGTAAGAAAGAAGAGGATTCTTTTTTAAATTGTGTTTTATTCTTTGCTTGTTTTTATTTTCTTTTTTTTTTCGTACTGCATCTATTTTTCCCTCCGTCTCTTTAACCCTGCCTATCTTCCTTCCTTCCTCCCTCCTGTTACTCGCTCTCTCCCTCTTTTTTTCTTTCCTGCTAACCCCTCCCTTTCGTTACTACCTTCCATCCTTCTTCCTTCTCTCTCTTCCTCTTTCCCTCCCCCCCTCCTTCCCACCTGGCTCTCTTCCCGTTACCCACTCCTTCCCTCTCTCTCTCCCCTCTCTTCCTCACACTTTTCCCCTCTCTTCCTCCAGTTACTCTCCCTCTCTCAATCCCTCCCTCCCACCTCTTCCCCCTCTCCCATTGCCTTCTCCCTCTACCCCCTTCCTTCCTCCACTTCCCCCTCCACCTCCCACTCCCCTCCACCTCCCCTCCCCTCTCCACTTCCCCCCCCCCCCTCCCTCCATCCTTACCCGACAACCCGCTAAATGTGAGGTAACTCGAATCTGTCAACACGATATCGTATAACAAGGAGCCGAGGTGTCATTTACGGTTATTAATAGTTAGAAGGACTCTGAATGCCACGGAGTCCTGGTGGTTAGGTCCTGGCACTCCTTAGTCCGTATACTAGAGTCCTAGAACACCTTGGTCTCCTACCCTCTTCTTTCCCTGGATCTTTCTCTTTCGTCTTTCTCCTCTTTCTTTTTTTCTGTGCCTTCTCTCCCATCCTCTCTCTTCCTTTTTTTTTCTTTACTCTTCTCTATCCTCTTTCACTTCCCTTATATCATCCCTCTTTTTCTCCTTCTTTCATCCCATCTCTTTCCTCTCTCTCCTTCCCTTCCTCTTTCCTCTTCTCTCTCCCCTCCAACTTTCCACCAACTTTCCTCGAGATCAAGTCATAAAACACCAATTCTCTTCCAACATTTTCCTACCACCACTCTCTTACAACACCTCCCACTCATTGTATTCTCCCATATCTCTCCTATTATCTCCTTACCACCACCCCTTTTCCAACATCTCCCTATTACCATCCTCTGCCAACACCCCTTTTTGTTACCATCTTTTCACATCTAACCCCTCCTCCCCTCCTCCCCCCCCCCTTTCCTCTCCCGTCTCCTCTTTCCATCATTTCTCTCGAAGACATCCCTCTACCAACATCCTTCCACCACTTTTTTCTTACAACATCTTCCTGCCACCATCCTCTCCCAACGTCACATCTAACTTCCACCCCCACCCTACCCCCTACCCCCTACCCCCCTCAGCCACTTCCCCCCTACCGTTTCCCGACACTTCACCGTCTTTCGTGTTATTTACATGGTTAGAAGGGGGTTGCAACTCAAGACGAAATTGCAAAGAATGGCGAAGATTTGCGTCTTTTATAGGGTCTGATTGTTTGCCTTATATTTATTCCTTCTTGAGGCTAGAACTGCTATGGGTACATACCGGTTTCCATAAACAGCTGGAGTTATGTTTCCCCTCTGTTCCCTCTCTCGCATTTTGCTATTGTCACATTTTCTCTCATGCTGTGTCTATAGGTGAGTGCGAGAAAGGGGAAGAGAGGAAAAGAGAGAGAGAGAGAGAGAGAGAGAGAGAGAGAGAGAGAGAGAGAGAGAGAGAGAGAGAGAGAGAGAGAGAG
>BOPN01000315.1:187748-190248 GCA_017312705.2 Penaeus japonicus | reverse complement strand
TCTCTCTCTCTCTCTCTCTCGGGAAAGGATCCGACGGGGAATCCAGTCGCCTTTATTACACTCCGATCCCTTATTCCCGTCCCTTTGAAGCCGAGATAATGTCATGATTGGCGACCGGTTATGAAGTGATGTTCCGCGTCGCCCTGTCGGAGATGGCGCGAGGGAGGAGGTGGGAGGGAGATGGAGGGGTGAGGGGGGGGGGAGATGGAGGGGGTGGGGGGTGGGGGGGGCTGGGAGAGGAGGGGAAAAAGAGAGAGGGGATGAGAGGGATAGAGGGAAGGAGGGTTGATTGAGGAGAGGAGGGAGGGCGGGAGGGAGGGAACGAAAAAGAGAATAGAGTGAGAGGCACACAGATGAGGAGAGAGGAAGAGAATGAGAGAGAGAAGGAAAGAAAGATAGAGAGAAGGAAAGAACGATAGAGAGAAAGAGAGAGAGAAAAGAGAGAGAGAGAGAGAGAGAGAGAGAGAGAGAGAGAGAGAGAGAGAGAGAGAGAGAAAGAAAGAGAGAGAGAGAGATGGAAAGAAAGAGAGAAAGAAAGAGAGAGAAAAAGAAAGAGAAAATGAGAGAGAAAAAGAAAGAGAGAGAGAAAAAAAATAAAGAGCGAGAGAGAGAAAGAGAAAGAGAAATGGGGAAAGTAATGAGAAAAAAATGAGAGAGGGGGCGAGGGGGAGGGACACGACCGTAATACCAATTTCCTAGGTTACTGAAATCAGTCGGAACGTCGCGAAATTCGGAATTTTAACGAGGTCACTAGACTTACGACCCGTTTTCCGACGATATCCGTTATCTGTATTGAAGATCTGTTTCTTTTACCTCTCCTTGAAATTAAAGTCGAGACATCTTTTTTTTTAATCTGTTTATCAATTTTCTGCCTCGTCTTACTTCATCTTGCTCTTTGTTCTTGGTTCCCGTGATGAGGAAATAGGCCCATTGTATTAGGGGCGGGAGCGTATGAAATTACGATCTCGTGCGTGGCGTCAGAGATAAAGGTGTGTTCAACGAGGGTCGCTCTCGCTCTCTCACTTTCACCCATTTTTTTTTTCTATCTCTCTCTCTCTTTCTCTATCTCTCTATCTATCTTCCCTTCTCTCCGTCTCTCCTTCTCTCCATCTCTCTCTCTCTCTCTCTCTCTCTCTCTCTCTCTCTCTCTCTCTCTCTCTTTCTCTATCTATCTCTCTCCACCTACCTTCCCTCCTCCGTCCGTCCGTACATCCTTCCTTCTCTCCCTCCCTCACATCCTCCTTCCCTCCTTCCCTTTTTCCCTCCCCCCCTCCCTCCGCCCCCCCTCTCTCTCTCTTTTTCTCTCTCTCTCTATCTATCTATATATCTCTATCTCTCTTTCTCTCTTCCTCCCTTTCTCACATTCCTTCCCTCCTTCCCTCCCTCCCTTCCTCTCTCTCTCTATCTATCTATCTATCTATATATCTATCTATCTATCTATCTATCTATCTCTATCTCTCTTCCTCATATTCCTTCCCTCCCTCCCTCCCTCCCTCCCCCCTCCCCCCCCCTCTCTCTCTCTCACCCACCCAGCCCTAATGCACTCACTAATGGCAGAGCGTTGGACGTAGGCTTCCGATAGACGAGACCCAGGCACGAGCCCTTGCGTAAATGCATGAGAAATTCACCGGCCTGTAATTAGCCAGACTGTCCGGTTGGCTGCGTCTCCGTTACCGGCCGTGAGTTACCTTGGTTGGGGAGCTTAGCAGGCGGTATTTAAAGGTATTTGCTGTTCGGAGAAGCTGAGGCTTTGGCGATGTATTTTGGTGTAATGGCTGGTGGTTAGACACGCATACGCGCGCGCGCGCGCACACACACACACACACACACACATATGTATATATATATATATATATATATATATATATATATATATATATATATATATATGTCAGTGTGTGTGTGTGTATTCATATATATATATATATATATATACATGTATACATATATATATATATATATATATATATATATATATATATATATATATATATATATATATATATAACATATACACAGTTATATACATGTTAGTGTGTGTGTGTGTGTGTGTGGAGAGATAGAGAGAGAGAGAGAGAGAGAGAGAGAGAGAGATAGAGAGAGAGAGAGAGAGAGAGAGAGAGAGAGAGAGAGAGAGAGAGAGATACAGACAAGGATGAAAGGTTGCATATAAGAATAATCTATGAATTAGATCTATTAAGGATTTCTTCTACAATGACGGAAGGGAATGCGAAAAAAGTATGCATGTGAAAATTGCAAAACAAAAGAATCGTTTAATGGTGTGTCCATTATTCCATTATGCAAACAGGTTGTAGCCCAGAATTTTTATCAAGGGAAATGTGAAAAGATAATGCCTCTAATTCTATTCTTTTCGGTCAACTTTTTTATATATTTCATGTGTTATATAGCACACAATATTGTCTATTTGTCTATACTTTTGAAATGTCATTTTCGTATCTCAGGTCATCACAAACTTCATTCATTATACTGGAATGATATA
>BOPN01000315.1:164978-172478 GCA_017312705.2 Penaeus japonicus | reverse complement strand
TTTATTATCGTTATCTTTATTATTGTTATGATCGTCAATATCATCCTCATCATTATCATATTTACTCAATTTTATCATTATTATTTTCATTATCATTACTATTACTATTATCATAATTTTCATTACGATTGTTATCATTATCATCATTATGATTGTATTTATCACTGTTACTCTCGTTATCATCCTCATTATCATTATTGTCATTAATATCATCATCATTATCAATATTGTTATCAGTATCATGATCATTACTATCATAACTTCCATAAATATCATTACCATACTACCTCATCATCATTATCGTTATCATTGTTGTTAATCCTTACTATTATGACAATTGACCATCATTGCTATTATCATCCTTATAGTTATCCTCATTATCATCATGATTATTGTTATCATCATCATTATTAGCATTAATTATTAGCATTGTCATTATGGTTATTGCTATCATTATTATCATTATTATTACTGCTATTATTTTCATTGTTATTGTTATTATCATTGTTATTATTGCTATCATCATTAGTATCACAAATATCATTATGTTATAATCAATGTTATCAATATTACTATCATTATCATTACCGTTACCATTACTACTAAGATCATTATCACTGTTATCCTTATGTATATTATCAATTTTATCATCATAGTTTTATTGTTGTTACTATCACTATAATCATCACCATCATCCTAATAATTCATATCGTCATCAACATCATCATCATTATCCTTATTATCATCATCATTAACATAGTTTTCATTACTGCTATTATCACTGTTTTTTGTCATCCCTGATATGATAATCAATAGAATCACCATTATTTGATAATACAATATTCTTATGATATCTTTTTCTTATTCCTCTTATCATCGCTATCATAATAATCATCCTCGTCTTACTGCAATGATCTCAACCAACAATAGCATAACCCATGCAACATCCCCACTGAATCCTTGCACGGAACAACACAGGTCCTTTAAATATAAATCAACACTATTTATCTTCCTCTTAACAATAATACGTACCCACATCAGATAGACAAATTACTTTATTATTCGATAAGAAAAAAACATGCCCTTATCAAAATTGCACACGCAATACCACTGTAACGAGCTCATCCTTCTCATTTTACTAATAACCGAAGGAAGTCTGTCTGGTTAAAACAAGGTGCTGGTTGTCAGGGCCTCGTGATGAATGGTGTCCTATTTTTCTGCTTCTTTTCGTTTTTCGTTTTTACCTCTCTCTCTCTCCTTTTATCATTATTATTATCATCATTATCGTTATTATTGTGTTTATGATTATTTTTATGTGTATGGGATTGTTGGCGTGTCTGTGTTGGTGTGTATACAAATATGCACACACATACACACACACACACACACACACACACACACACACACACACACACACACACACACACACACACACACACATATATATATATATATATATATATATATATATATATATATATATATATATATTTCATATATATTTTAACTATATCAGATTTTTTTCTGAAAATATGGTATCAATATTCAATAGGTACTGACACAGTTAACCCTTCTCTTGAAGCGACGGTTTTCGCCAGTACACTGTTTCGAGGGTATATATATACCGAACTTCCATGCTATATTATGCAGTTATGGCACGCTATAAGCATGCTGCGGTGATATAACGACATAGACAATGGTGCATTTTAATTTGTAAGATCTGTCTCATTTTTCATTTGATATCATTTGATAACTAATCCCCTGGTCTCTTCCCTAAGACTTCTACTTTCTAGAGAAACGTATTCGCGTGTACTGTGCATGTGCATGTGTGTGTGTGTGTGTTTGGGTGTTTGTTAGTGTGTATACGTGTGTGTGTGTGTGTGTGTGTGTGTGTGTGTGTGTGTGTGTGTGTGTGTGTGTGTGTGTGTGTGTGTGTGTGTGTGTGTGTGTGTGTGTGTGTGTGTGTGTGTGTGTTTGTTAGTGTGTATACGTGTGTGTGTGCTATCATGTTTGCTATAACGTCATGAAAAATATGTTCAAAATTAATTCAGGAAGGGGAAATTTGTATCCAATAGAACATAACACATTGTATCTAATATGATATAACACGATAATATGATTATGAAAATGATGACTACAAGTATAATAGAAAAAGCTGATAGTGAAAATGAGATCAATTTCGATGATGTGGATAATGATCGGAATAATAAAGATTATGATAACAATAATGTTTATTAAATAGCAACCGTTTCACTAATAAGAACAATACTAATGATGATGAAAGTGATAATGATAAGAATGATTAAGTAATGAAAATAACAATAATGCTACCAATAATAACATTGATAATAGAACTTGTAATGATTATGATAGCAATTGCATAAGGGAAGGATTTAATGATCACATATTCACTTATATACATACATACACTTGTATACATACATACACATAGTTTATATTGATATCAGTAATATTTAAATGATCATGATAATGATAATGATAATGATGATAATCATGATAATAATGATAACACTAACAATGAAAATAATAATGATAATTATATCAATAATAGTAATAATATTGATAGCAATAGAAACAATAAAGATATTAATAATTATGATAATAACTGCAATGATGATGATAATGATATCAATAATGATGACAATAATAATCATAGTTTTATCAATGATAACAATGATAATGAAACTGTAATAGTGAATGATAAAAACAACAAAGACAACAACAGCAATCATAATAGAAGCAACAATAATAACGATAAAAAAGTAAATATTTTAATAACAACAATATGAATGATGATGATGATGATGATAATAATGATAATGATAATAATAATGATTAGACTAATAATAATAGTAATATCAATGATAACAATTATTATTATTACAATAATGATGTTGATGATGATGCCAGGAAGAAAAAGTAGCGATAATGATGATAATGATCATGATGATAACAATAATAATGATAATAATATCAACGATAATGATAATGATATTGATATTAAAATTATGGTAATAATGGTAACGGTAATGATAATGATGATAACAACAGCGATGACAATCATTTTATTATGATGATAATGATGATAACAATATGATAGTAAAAACTGATAATGAAAATTATATGATATTGATGATGACAATGATCGGAATAATAAAGATTATGATAACGACAATGCGTTTCGATAATAAGAGCAACACTAATGATGATGAAAGTGATAATGATGATAATGCTGGTGATTAACTAAAAGAAATAACAATAATGCTACCAATAATAACATTGACAATAGAACTATTAATGATATACGATAGCGACCCCCCCCCCACCAAAAAAAAAATAAATAAAAAATAACGGATTTATGTATGGGATGCGAACTCTGGACGCTTGATTAGGAGACTTGTACGAAACTGGGTGAGCTATTGCTCAATTGAATGAATATTGCACAAGTGATGTATTTAACGATCACATATTCACTTATATACATGCATACACATACGTTATATCGATATCAGTAATATCTTAATGATTATGATAATGACGATGATAATGATGATAATAATGATAATGATGATGATAATGATGATAATAATGATAATGATGATGATAATGAGGGGAAGGAGAAAGATGAGGATAATGATGATGATGATAGTGATGATGATGATGTTGATGACGATAAGGGTAAAAATCATAGTATTTATAGAGCAATAATGGTAATTATGATGAAGAAAAAGTAAAAAAATGAAAATAAATAAATAAAATAAATAAATTAATTAATTAAATAAAAAGTACAAAGGTAATAACAAAACAGGATGATAATGGTGATGATACTGATAGCAATGATAATGATCATGATAATAATAATGATAATTACCCTAATCATGCAAATCCGGTTAACAACAACGATGGTGATGCTGATGCCAATATCAGTGATACTACAACTACTACTGCTGCTACTACTATTAACAAAGAGGAGAGCAGTACTGGTAGTAAGGAATTAGAATGATAACAATAATGATAATTCTAATGTAATTGTAATCATAATAACAGCAGTAACAATAATGGTAATGATAATAATAATATAATAACGATGTTGATAATAACAAGAATAACAAGAATGATAATGACAACAGTAAAGAAAATGGCTATAATAATCATGATGATAACAGTAATACTACTGATAAAGAAAGAAAGAAAAAAGAAAAAAAAAAAAAAAAAAAAAAAAAAACAGGACAGCGGTATCAGTAATGATAATAATAAGAAATATGATGATGATGGTGATATTGGTGATGGTGATAATGATGATGATGGTGATAATGATGATGGTGATGATAACGATAATGATGATAAAGGTGATGGGGATGGGGATGGGGATGGGGATGATGATGATAATGATAATGATGATGATGATACTGATAATAATGATCGGAATAATAAAGATTATGATGATAATGATAATGATAATCATCATAAATATCATGATAAATATGATAACACTAACAATGAAAGTAATAATGATAATATCAATGCTATTAATGATAATGAAATAATAGCAACAGAAACAATATAGTATGGATAATTATGTTAATAACAACAATGATAATGATAATGTTATCACTAATGATGACAATGATAATCATAGTTTTAATAATGATAACATGATAAAGAAAAAGTAACGATTATAATGATAATGATCATGATAATTACAATAAGGATAATAATATCAAGGGTAATGATAGAGATATTGATATATAAATGATGATGATAATAACAACAGTATTTATGTATGGGACGCGAACTCGGGACGCTTGAGTAGAAGACTTGCACAAAACTGACTGAGCTATTGCTCAAATGAATAATCAGTGCATAAGAGAAGGTTTTGATATTCACATATTCACTTATATACATGCATACACATAAGTTATATCGATATCAGTAATATCTTAAGGATTATGATAATGACGATGATAATGATGATAATAATGATGATGATGATGATAATGAGGGGAAGGAGAAAGAGGAGGATAATAATGATGATGATGTTGATGACGATAAGGGTAAAAATCATGGTATTTATAGAGCAATAATGATCATTCTACTTTAATTGTGATGATGATAACAGCAGTAACAATAATGGTAATGATACTAATGATATAATAACGATGTTGATAATAACAAGAATAACAAGAGTGATAATGACAACAGTAATGAAAATGGCTATAATAATCATGATGATAACAGTCATACTACTGATAAAGAAAGAAAGAAAGAAAAAAAACAGGACAGCGGTATCAGTAGAAGTATTAGTAATGATAATAATAAGAAATATGATGATGATGGTGATATTGGTGATGGTGATGATGATGATGAGGATAATGATGATGATGGTGATAATGATGATGAGGATGATAATGATGATGATAGTGATGATGATAAAGGTGATGGGGATGGGGATGATGATGATAATGATGATGATGATGATACTGATAATAATGATCGGAATAATATAGATTATGATGATAATGATAATGATAATCATCGTAAATATCATGATAAATATGATAACACTAACAATGAAAGTAATAATGATAATAATATCAATAATATTAATAATAATGATAGCAACAGAAACAATAAAATATCAATAATTATGTTAATAACAACAATGATAATGATAATGTTATCACTAATGATGACAATAATAATCATAGTTTTAATAATGATAACATGATAACGAAAATTGTGATAATAATGATAAAAGCAAAGACAACAACAGCAATGATGACAAAAGCAACAATAATAACGATGATAAGAAAAGGAAAAATGTTAATAAAAGTAACATGAATGATGATGTTGATGATGATACCAAGAAGAAAAAGTAACGATTATAATGATAATGATCATGATAATTACAATAAGGATAATGATATCAAGGATAATGATAGAGATATTGATATATAAATGATGATGATAAAAATAATGGTAATGATGATGATAATTACAACAGCGATGACAATCATTATATTATGATGATGATAATGATAACAATGTTGATAGTAAAAACTGATAATGAAAATGATATCAATGTCAATAATGATGACAATACGTTGCGATAATAAGAGGAACACTAATGATGATGAAAGTGATAATGATGATAATGCTGGTGATCAACTAAAAGAAATAACAATAATGCTACCAATAATAACATTGACAATATAGCTATTAATGATTATAATAGTGACCCCCCCCCAAAAAAAAAAAAAAAAAGATAAAAAATAAAAGTCTTTATGTATGGGACGCGAACTCTGGACGCTTGATTAGAAGACTTGCACGAAACTGAGTGAGCTATTGCTCAATTGAATAAATGTTGCATAAGAGAAGGTTTTGATAATCACATATTCACTTATATACATGCATACACATACGTTATATCGATATCAGTAATATCTTAATGATTATGATAATGATAATGATGATAATAATGATAATGAGGAGGAGAAAGAGGAGGATAATAATGATAATGATGATAGTGATGCTGCTGCTGTTGATGACGATAAGGGGAAAAATCATAGTATTGATAGAACAATAATGGTAATTATGAAAAAAAAAAAAAAAAAAACACAAGCATGAAGGTAATAACAAAACAAGATGATAATGGTGATGATAAGGATAACAATGATAATGATCACGACAATAATAATAATGATAATTACCCTAATCATGCAAATCCGGTTAACAACAACGATGGTGATGCTGATGCCAATATCAGTGATACTACAACTACTACTGCTACTACTACTACTATTAACAATGAGGAGAGCAGTACTGGTAATAAGGAATTAGAAGGATAACAATAATGATCATTCTAGTGTAATTGTAATCATAATAACAGCAGTAACAATAATGGTAATGATAACAATAATGATGTAATAACTATGTTAATGATAACAAGAATAACAATTATGATAATGACAACAGTAATGAAAATGGGTATAATAATCATGATGATAACAATAATACTACTGATATAGAAAGAAAGAAAGAGAGAAAGAAAAGAAAAGAAAAGAAAAAAACAGAACAGCGGTATCAGTAGAAGTAGAAGTAATGATAATAATAAGAAAAAGGACAATTATAAGAGGCATTGCGACACTGATTCTCAAGGATGATATTAATAATGATAACCATAATGATAATGACAATAATGATAACAACTGTGAAAATAGTGATGATGATGATAATGATAATGGCAATAATAATAATTATTATAACAACAGTAATAATGAAGATAATACTGGATATGCTGATAATGACAATGATGATGATAAATAGTAATGAAAACAAGAATAATATCAATAATAATGATAAGAATAATCATAGTATCAATACTGATATGAAGAAGAATGATGATTGTATTGATATTAATAAAAACAAAGACAGAAACAGCAATGATGATAATAAAAAACATGATAAAAAAGGAAATAT
>BOPN01000315.1:134022-137202 GCA_017312705.2 Penaeus japonicus | reverse complement strand
CACACACACACACACACACACACACACACACAACGATGACATGACACCTCTGACTGACGTGACACAAATATCTCGCAGCCGATGTTCTACCGCGCAATGTCCGCGTCACATCGAATGAGGCTTATCAGTGGTGCTGGAAATGTAGGTTTGTTCTGGAATTTCGCGTTAGAGTAGAAAATCATTAACATGTCATTGCGAGAGAAAATTATCATGGATGAATCATGGTGTCGCTGTTGGAACGCGTGGGTTTTGAACTTTTATCGTTTGTGTACTGTATTATGTTTGTATGTTTGTTTGTGTGTGTGTGTGTGTGTGTGTGTGTGCGTGTGTGTGTGTGAGCAAAGAGCTAAAGAGGGAAGTAGAGAACTTGATAGAGATGGATAAATACATTGGTAGGTAAGTATATATAAATAAATAGATGAATAAATACATACATACATATATATATATATACATATATATATATGTGTATGTGTATGTGTATGTGTATGTGTATGTGTATGTGTATGTGTATGTGTATGTGTATGTGTATGTGTATGTGTGTATGTGTGTATTTATGTATGTCTGTGTATATATATAAATATAAATATATATATAAATATATATATATATATATATATACATATATAATTACAGATTCCTATCACACCCTTTTAGTAGAGGAGATTGCATATACTAAGTGCAAATAACTTTACCAAAACATTACCTAAGGCACTGCCAAGAGGTGCCAAGTGTATTAGTGGAGCAACTGAGAACCCATATATCTCTTCCTGAGGAACAGCTGAGGCCAAGAGGTAGCTCCAAGAGTTTCCCACAAGTATCTCTCCTACTAAACGCACTACACTGAAGGGTGGCTGTTATTGTTGCAGAAAAATAACAAATGAAATAAAAAAATATATATAACTTTAACAAACTAAAACAAAAAATATAGCATATTAGAATATATCCAAACAGATCAGCAGCATTTGAAATATGTGTTCATCATAAATAAAAACACTTTTGTATACATATATCTATATGTGGAATAATGACTTGGTGCTTGGCATACCTTCTTTTTCTTCTTCATTTGAGTGGCAAGTGCAGCCATATAACTTTCCTCATTATTGACATCTTTTACATACTCCGGGATACGGAAAAGGTCTCGTAAGGCTCCAAAACCAAGGTAACCACCCATTGTACACATCCAGATGAATGCCTGATAAAACAAGAAAATACAAACAAAATAAAAAATAAAAAATAAAATAAAAGCAATAAGTATCTCAAAACTAAATCAACAGAAAACAATACATATCTATGTATAAAACAGGAACACCTTATCACTTCACTAAGAGAGAAGGAGAGACGGATAAAAGGAGGGGAGGGATAGAGGGAGGAAGGGATGGAGGGAGGAAGGGAGGAAGGGAGGGAGGGAGGGAGATAGAGCATGAGAGAGAGAGAGAGAGAGAGAGAGAGAGAGAGAGAGAGAGAGAGAGAGAGAGAGAGAGAGAGAGAGAGAGAGAGAGAGAGAGAGAGAGAGAGAGAGAGAGAGAGAGAGAGAGAGAGAGAGAGAGAGAGACAAGCAAGCAGAAACAGAAAGGGAAAGTGACAAGGAGATAGAAATCTTTTTGGCTGAGCACCCTTAAAAGTTGTGCGTGTAAATTTGGCTACATCGACAGCCCGACTGAGGGAAGGACTTGTGTAAAAGTTTTCCTTTAACGCCACTCTCCTCAGCCTTTTGCTATGGGGACGACCAGATAGTGCAACATGCGAGAGAGCAAGAAGGTCGAAAATCCACTCTTTATCCTCTGCTACGGACACCTATCGTGGTTACATTACTTCCTGACCCTTTTCTCTGCAATCGCGCTGTTTATCCACAAGCGTCGAAGAGAGACCCGAAACCCTATCTAACACTAAGGTCGACATCCTTACTTTCATCTCATTCCCATCCCACCCTTATGGCAGGCAGCAACATAACCCCCTCTTGACCCGATCTTCACTTGCTTGGGTCTGGCTGCACATGACATTCCAATAACCGAGCAACTGGAATATTTCTGCTCGTTTTGTCCATCTCAAATTTACTCATCCTACTTACCTTTTCGTGGTGTTCGTAGTGTTGTGGATCTCGAGCGTTGTTCAGTGTTCATTCCTCTGAGCGATGTGGCTGCAGTTAACATCACATGTTGTAAACTATTGATGTTTGGGTCATACCGTATCCTTTCTGCTGCTTTTTAGTTGTTGTTTTTTTCTTCTTTTTTTATCTGTCTATCTTGTGTGTTTTCTTGGTTTTCGTGATTCTGTCTCTATTTTGTTTTTGTTTTTACTATTATATCATCAATGTTTTTGTTATTCCTGGTACTGTTTTTTGTCGTTCTTGTTATCCCTATCATTATAGTTCACAAAATCAAACAGAATTCAGCACTGCGACAAGGAAGAAGAAGAAGAAAAAAAAAAAAAACAGTTGAATAATACAACCGGAAGTAGGAACGAGAAGAGCCCCCGATTCTCTACGGGAAAAAATACGCCTCTTCTGCCAACAAAAGACAGCATCTGTTGATCTGCCACGAGATGCGAATATTCTACTGGACTGATGTGAGAGCTTATATGAATATAGTTTCTGAAATTCTGATATCACAGTTGATGGTTGCTATGATTGCCATTGTCATTATTGTTATTCTTATCATAATTATTAGTTTTATTATTATTAGCATTACTATAATGATAATCATTATTATTATCATGATCGTTACTATTATTGTTATTATCATTATTATCGTTATCATCATTAACATCATTACCGTTGACAATATTAAAATATGATCATTACTATTATTATCATTATTATCAATATTATTCTTATCATCAACATCAATATTACTATCGTTATAATAAAAAATATATCATTACTACCCCCATCATTAAAAAAATATCATTATTGATCTTATGATAATCAACATCATAACCATGACTCATTATCACCATCATCTCCAGCATTACTATCACTATCATCATCACCATCATCATCATTATCATTATCATCATGACCCAAAGAAGCTTACAAAGCCGAAAGCTATAAGACGTGAACGGTTGTCGTAAGGAAATGCCTCAGGAGTGGGCAATGCCAGGCCTTTTAGACTGATGTATTCTTCCCTGTTACCAAATTGCAACAACTGCAGACAAATGTTTTACGTTGCACTAAATGAG
>BOPN01000315.1:116522-119022 GCA_017312705.2 Penaeus japonicus | reverse complement strand
CTCCCATCGGCGGCAATTCAATAAAGTCCCTCTTCTGAATGTCAAAAGACAGCACACCGGTGGCGTTGCGTTCTGGGGGGAGGGGGGAGTGGGAGGGATGGGAGGGATTGGGAAGAAGGAAAGGATGATGTGGGGGAGGGGGAAGGGAGCGACATAGGAAGGGGGGAAGAGGAGGTATGTAAGGGGAGAGGGATGAGCTGATTAGAGGGAAGGAATGGGGAGGGAGAGGGATGAGAGGGGAACAGAGGAGAGGGTGACGGGAGGAGGGAGGGAGGGAGGGAATAAGGGGGTAGGAAAAGGCTGGAATGGGGAGGGATGGGATGGAAGGCAATGGTGGGGGGAAGGGGAGGTATATTGCATTTGTTGACTATGCAGAAAGTGGAGAGAGGACCTCGGTCGACGCTAGATATTATTTGCCCAACAAGGAAGCCTCTTGCTACCGCTGCATCGAGGGGTAGAGGGGAGGGGAGGGAGAGGGTGGTGGTGATGGTGTAGGAGGGTGGGGGGAGTGGATGGTTGTGAGGGGGAATAGGCGGGGGGTGGTAGGTGAAGGGAAAGGGGAGAAGGAGGAAGAGGAGCTGTAGGATGAAGAAAAAGGTGAAAAGAAGGGGAAGGAAGAGGAGGAGGAGGAGAAGGAAGAGGAGGGGGGGAGGAGAAGGAGGTGGAGGATGAAGAAAAGGATGACAAGAAGGGGAAGGAAGAGGAGGAGGAGGAGGATAAGGAAGACAAAAGAGGAGGAGGAAGGGGAGGAGGAGGAGAAGGAGGATGAGGGGAGAGGAGAAGGAGGAGGAAAATTATAATAATAAGAAGGAGGAGCAGGAGAAGGAAAAGGCGGAGGAAGAGGAATAGGTATAAGAGAAAAAGAAATAGAAAGAAAAATATCAGGTAGAAAAATAGAAATAGGAATAAGAGTAGGATAGGACAGTGAAAAAAAACATCAAAAGGAGAAATGGGGTAGGGAAGCCGCAAAGAAAATAAGAGGAGAAGAAATATATGATGGAGGAAATGGATGGAGAAGAGGAAGAGGAAGAGGGAGAGGAAGAATAGCTCTGTCCCGAAAGGCATGCCGCCAGAGGGAGATCCTGACTGGTTGCAGATCGAGGTTTACGGAATGATCACCAGAGGTCACTATCAGATATTCATATTGCTTTGGGTGTAGGGTTAGTGTCCTCTGGGAATACGGAGGAGAAGATACTAATAGATAGATTGATGGATAGATAGATAGATGGATAGAGAGATAGTCAGACAGACAGAGAGACAGACAGATCATATAGAGATAGATAATCGAAAAATATGTTTATATATATATATATATATATATATATATATATATATATATATATATATATATATACATACATATACAGAAAGAATGAGAGAGAGAGAAACAGAGAAACAGAGAAAGAGACGACGAACAGGAATTCACAACCGAGAGTTCCCTGCACCAGACTTTCTTTTATGACTTCCTCGTCAAACTTTCTAACTTGACAGGACAAATAGCACACTCAGACACTCTAGATTCTAGAAGGATCTTGGTAAAAGCCTCGACAGAGTGCGCCTTACTAGAAGACGGAGAGGACTCTTGGATCTAGTAGACAACTGCCAGCTGGGAAGTATACGTAAGTATTGATTATGGTTGTTTTTCCTTTTCTTCTTCGTCTTTTTTATCTTCTTCTTTCTTTCTTTCTTTCTTTTTTATCTTTTATTTCTTATTGTTCTTTTCCCTCCCCCTTCCTTTCTCCTTCTAATTCTTCTTTTTCTTCTTCTGCTTCTTCTTGTTCTTCTTCTTCTTCTACTACTACTATTTCTTCCCTATCTTCTTTTCCATATTCTTCTTTTCCTCCTCCACCTGTTCTTCTTTTCCCTCATCTCCTTCTCCCCCTCATCTTCCCTCTCCTTTAATCCCTCTCTTTCTTCCCTTTCAATATCCTTTGACACAATTTTGGAAATTCGTAATTCCAATTCCAATATCCGAATAGAAAATAAAACAGATACATTAGCCCTCTAAATTTATTCTCGATTGATAGCAATGTATAATCTACTATCCCTTCATTTGTATATTTAAAACTCTCCTCACATCAACGAATAAAATCATGTAACGCATTTTCTTCATTCTACAAATCTTTTGCATATTTTCACTGGCTGAGTTTTACGACCTTTTTTTGTAATGCAAATTTGTCGTATTTCCTTCTCTTTGTTGGCAATTCCAACCGTTGGTTTTCGAGACTACTTCCCCTACGTCACTTTATTGGGTTACTGGGCGCCTTTTTTACTGAGAGTTCTTTTGGATTTTATTTTTTATTTTTATCTATTTTTTTCTCTCTCTTTCCCTGTCTCTCTCTCTCTCTCTCTCTCTCTCTCTCTCTCTCTCTCTCTCTCTCTCTCTCTCTCTCTCTGTGTCTCTGTCTCTCTCTCTCTCTCTCTCTCTCTCTCTCTCTCTCTCTCTGTGTGTGTGTGTGTGTGTGTGTGTGTGTGTGTGTGTGTGTGTGTGTGTATGTGT
>BOPN01000315.1:105000-112874 GCA_017312705.2 Penaeus japonicus | reverse complement strand
GGGGAGAGGGGAGAGAGAGAGAGAGAGAGAGAGAGAGAGAGAGAGAGAGAGAGAGAGAGAGAGAGAGAGCGAGAGCGAAAGAGAGAGAGCGCGCACGAGAGAGAGAGGGAGAGAGAGAGAGAAAGAGAGAGAAAGAGAACGAGAGAGAGAGAGAGAGAGAGAGAGAGAGAGAGAGAGAGAGAGAGATGAAGGAGGACTCGCATGAATGGGGCGAGAGGCGCTCCGAGGACCAGCAGTCATCGCGGGCTTCAAGGAGGAGTATCTCGACCTCGAGTTCTTTATGTGTTCCACGACACCTCTCGGCGACGCTCGTCCCGGGTACTCTGGGGACGGAACGCGTGCTTTTCGTGCCTACCGGCGCTCGCGCGAAGAAAGGGCGGAACATGGAGACTGTGAGAAGGGGGAAGGGGGAAGGAAGGTAGGCAGGAAGGGAGGGAGAATGATAGAAGAGAGAAAGAGAGAGAGAGAGAGACAGAGAGAGAGAGAGAGAGAGACAGAGACAGAGACAGAGACAGAGACAGAGAGAGACAGAGACAGAGAGAGAGAGAGAGAGAGAGAGAAGTGAGAGAGGGAGGCGAAAAGAGGAGAGTGAGAGTGAGAGTGAAAGTGAGAGTGAAAATGAGAATGAGAGTGAAAGTGAGAATGAGAGTGAAGGTCAGAGTGATAGTGAGAGTAAGATTGAGAGAGAGCGCGAGAGAGACAGAGAGAGAGAGAGGGGGGGGGGTGCGGAAGGGATAGCTAGCTAGATAGATAGATAGATAGAGAAAGAGAGAGAGAAAGTGAGCGAAAGGGAGAGAGAGAAAGAGAGAAGAGAGAAGAGAGGGGTGGAGTGAAAGAGAGAGAAAAAAAAAGAACGACAGAAAAGCAGGCATACATGCAGTCAGAGGAAGTTCAAAAGAATCGAACAGGGAGACAGACAGACATAAAAAAACAAGACCCAATCCACATGAGGGTGCATTATGCGTGCATGAGATCAGACACACACACGCACACACGCAACCACATGCCTTACCCAGATGTCAGTTCTAAATTACAGAGATCAGCGCTACTCTAATGGGCTGAAGCTCCCTAATTGGGTAAACATTTCCCTAATCCCTAATGCGAGGGGCACATTAGAGGCACGTCGGTTTGTTAGACGCCAGGAGGGAATGCTTTGAGATCCGAGGGGAGAGGGAGGGGTAGGGGGTGGCAGAGGGGAGGGATGGAGGGGAGAGGGAGGGGGTATGGGAGGGAGTCTAGGAAGGGGTAGGGGGAGGGATAAAAAGGGGAGAGGGGAGGGATGGAGGGGGTAGGGGAGAGAGTCGAGGAGGGGAGGGATAGAGGGAAGAGGGGAGGGGGTCGAGGAGGGAGTTGGGGAGAGATGAAGGGGAGAGGGGTGGGGAGGGAGGGAGTCTAGGTGGGGGTAGGGGAAGGGATAGAGACGAGAAAGGGGGGGGGGGGAGGTAGAGGGGAGGGAGACAGGAAGGGCTAGAAGGGATATAAGGGAGAAGAGGGGTGTGTTCGTATGTGTGTGTGGGGGGGGGGGGAGCATTGGAAGGGGGTTGGTGCAAATAGGAGAGAGGGGAGGGAGGGAGCATTTCGAGGAGGTGGGGAGGGGGGGGGGGAGGGAAGGGAGGATATGGAAAGCGTAACTGGGCCATTTCAGAAATGACTTGAATTTTTCATCAGCCCCCCCCCCCCTCCGTTAAAAATCTCTTGCTTATGAATTGTGATGAGAAAAGAAACATGATGAATTCCCTTCTCCGTATGATTTGTGAAGTGGTGTTCTATCTCCCCCTCTACCTTCGCTTTTGCTTTTGTTTCTTTCTTTGTTTCTCTTCTCTTACGGTCTTTTCTCGAGTGCGTCTAACATTGATACATATTTTTTTACGTAAGTAAATAAAAGAAAGAGAGAAAGAGAAGGAAAGAGAGAGAGAGCGAGAGAGAGAGAGAGAAAGAGAAAAAAAGAGAGATAGATAGGTAGAGGGAGAGAGAGAGAGAGAGACAGAGACAGACAGAGAGAGAGAGAGAGAGAGAGGAGAGAGGAGGGGAAGAGGAAAGAGACAAAGAGAGAGAAAGAGAGCGAGCAAACACGGAAAACCTGGCGATTTATCTTACATTTCCTCTTTTCGGTTTTCTCCATAATAAAATTATACGTCCATACGAGACCTTCCCTTCCTCTCACATGTTGCAAAATGGCATGAGGTCCAGTCCCCTTTTCACGCAAATGCATAAATGTGCCACATCTCTCTCTCGTCCTTTCTTTCCCTCTCCTCTTCACTCTCTCTGTCTCTCTCTCTCTCTCTCTCTCTCTCTCTCTCTCTCTCTCTCTCTCTCTCTCTCTCTCTCTCTCTCTCTCTCTCTCTCTCTCTCTCTCTCTCTCTCTCTCTCTCTCTCTCTCTCTCTCTCTCTCTCTCTCTCTCTCTCTCTCTCTCTCTCTCTCTCTCTCTCTCTCTCTCTCTCTCTCTCACTCACTCTCTCTCTCTCACACACACACACACTCTCACTATTTCTCTTGCTCTCTCTCTTTCTCTCTCTTTCCTTCTCAGATTATGTTTCTATTTATACTCATGTTTTATCTATGCTGTTGAACCAGGTGTTGCTTTCACGGCACCCAGAAGGTCAGTACACTGGCTGGCTTCAGTGACATCCGGGGGAATGCTCACTGACTCACTGCTTTGATTTCGGTTAATCTAACAATTTACACAAACATATGTTTTTCTTTTTTTTTCTTTTTTTTTACTAGACTTTCAGGATATCCATTTGTCAATTCAGAGTCATCATGGTCTTTCATCGTGTAAATTCCCTTATAGAACTTAGACTGTCATTTCATACTGTTTGCTTTAGTATAATTATGAAGGGTTAAAGGGCAAGATAATATAAAACATATCAGTATCTACTACTATAATAGAAAGACCGAGATATATGTATATGGTAAGATATAAACCCTGAACTATCCGAAATGGTTTATTCCTGAGGCAGTGGATTATGATGATGAAGTTACCTCTCTATAGATTAGGCTGTAATGTACAGGAAGTGGAATTGAAGAGCAAATTAGCCATCGACGGAGAGTAATATCCTTATTCACATGTAGCATTATTAGATTTATTATGGATTTGGATTAAGTTCCTTATATGGTAAAGTAAATAAACGCTTAACAACATTGTGAGATTGTCTGGTAAATTGAGCACAACAGGGATGCTGTTTATGTTGAACTAAATTGCTTTCTGAATTCTGTAGAAGTACATCTAAATTGAGGAGAAGTTTCTGTATCCTTCTGTAGGGCATCAGGATTTTCAGCAAATGAACTCATGTTTAGTGCCTTGCTCGTCTCCCTTTATCTCTTTCTATATTTTCTCTCTCTCTCTCTTTCTCTCTCTCTCTCTCTCTCTCTCTCTCTCTCTCTCTCTCTCTCTCTCTCTCTCTCTCTCTCTCTCTCTCTCTCTCTTTATCTTTCGTTCAGTCTTCCACCACTAACAAGAACCTATATCTTAACACTGTTTATCATGTTTTGTACAGATGTTTGTTAAAAGGATATTGAACAGCCGGTGCAGGAATAGTGATTTTTAAAAATTCGTCTCACACTCTCTAGAGGCGAGATTGGAGAAGGACAGTACAACAGTCTGACTGTATTCATATCTCTCTCTTTGTTATACATACATACATACATTTATATATGTATATGTATATGTATATATATATATATACACATATATATGTATATATATATACATATAGATATAGATATAGGTATAGATAGATATATAGATAGATAGATAGATGTGTGTGTGTGAGTGTGTGTGTGTGAACAAAATCATTTAATTCTACTTCCCACGTTTCTCTCCACCTTTTCCTTGCTCGGTCTGCATCTTTATATTTCTCGTTCTAATTTCTTGTCCGCGTTTTACTGTTCCATTCTGTTTTTCTCCACATGTCCTTTATCTCTCTCTCTCTCTCTCTCTCTCTCTCTCTCTCTCTTTCTCTCTCTCTCTCTCTCTCTCTCTCTCTCTCTCTCTCTCTCTCTTTCTCTCTCTTTCTCTCACTATTTCTCTCACTCTTTTATTGTATCCGCTTTTCTATTTCTAGTTAACCAAGGAGGATATTTCGCGGTCCGGTTTCAAGTGGAAGAGCTATTCTAGTCCTTACAAACACCGGCTACAGAGTTGATAATTGTATACCCCATAAGGACGGCATCTCTTTCTCGAAGCAGCACCGACGCACGAAACTTCATTGCTTCATTCACATCTATCTTGGGCGCTGCTAGAACTTCAAGTGTGTGTGTGTGTGTGTGTGTGTGTGTGTGTGTGTGTGTGTGTGTGTGTGTTTGTGTGTTGGTGTTTGTTGGTGTATCTTTTGTGTGTCTATGTGTGATTGTGTGTTGTGTGTGTTTATTTGTGTGTATTTCTGTTTGTTTGTGTGTTGATGTGTGCGTGTGTATTTCTGTTTGTTTGTTTGCGCGCGTGTGTGTGTTTGTGTGTATTTGTGTGTATTTCTGTTTGTTTGTGTGTTGGTGTGTGCTTGTGTGTGTTTGAGTGTGCTTGTGTTATTTGTGTGTGTTTATGTGTGGAAGTTTGTTCAGGTGTGTGAGTATGGAAGGGGAGGGGGAAGGATGGAAGTTTAGGGGGTTAGGGAAGGGGGTAGAAGTTTGTAGGTGGTGTAGGTGAGGGGGGAGTTTTTTTTTGGGGGGATGAGAGAGGGAATGGCTTGTGTGTATGTGTGTGTTTAAATGTATGTGTGTATCTGTATGTATTTATCTCTATTTACCTGCGCTTCCATATATAAATGTATATACGTACTATGCTATCATCAGCTACATAGCAATAACTTTAAAAATTCCCAACTAAAAAAAAGAAAACGGACTTGCAGCACCATTTTTGAACCACCTTTCACATATGAAAGCCTAATCCATGTTGATAAAACGACCTTGCAACATTTCTTTATATTCTCGCCACATACTTCCTTATCATACAAAGCTAGCGAGATAAACCTAACCTAGGAGGGACACATCTGGAGAACACATAAGCCCCAGGATTTGCTTTGTTTTCAGGAGATTTACAACCTTATGGATGGTGCTGTTGATGCCAAATAGTGTTGTTGTTGGAGTAAAAGAAACCGGCCTAATTTTGAGGTTCTGTTTTTGTGTTAGTTCATGAGGTGTTAAGTCTTCGAAACCTGATATCTGACAGTGGATTTGCTCAGAAATAGGTTGTTCTGTGGTCATGGAAAAACATGCTATCCATGACTTGTTTTCTTGAAAATAACGACATATCCACAAACACAGCGAAAGTTTTTAAGTTTTTTAGAATTCCGACACTGCGAACGCTGTATATAATAGCATCACCATACATAATATATTACAGAATTAAAGGAAAACAAACAGGCGGAGGGTCGGGGGAGTAGTAAGGGCGGGGGGGAAAAGGGGGGTAAGTGCTTGAAGGTTTTACTTTTGATGAAGGCTGTTCAGGGTCAATAATAGCACACTGTATATAGCATCACCATACATAATACCTTGCAGTAGGATTCAAAATCTAAATCAATGTACCTAAATCACCCTCCTTGCTGATTTTTTCCACATCAAAACCATAGCCAACACCTCACCTAGACGCGTTCCCCCAAGAGCTGACAAAAAGTCGACCATACGCCCCAAGTAAGTGTCCTTACATAAACATCACTAATTCACCTCCAGACCCCTCTACCCCCACCCCTACCCCCCTCCCCTAACTCACCCCCGGGGACTAATCCCTCCAAATTGAAAGTAATCCCGAGCACTCACAGGGGGATTTAACTGATGGCATGTGCATTTAACTACAGTTTGGAAATAATCTTAGATGCTCCTTTTTTTTCTTTTTTTTCTTTTTCTTATTAACCGTAAGGATACAGAAGGAAGAAAGGGAAAGACATGGAGAAGGAGGCTCGGAGAGAGAGAGGATAGGAATGTGGAAGAAAGGAGGTAAAGGAGAAGGAGAATGGAGAAGAGAGCGAAGGGAAAAATGTTAATAGCACTCCGGGGATTATCCCCCAAGATGCTGGCCACTACACTGTGCGTAAGGTTTGTTAAGAAGCTTAGAATACTAATGCATTCGGGTTCATACACGAGCATGTACACAAAGCCTATATATACATACACATAAGCACATTCACACACAACCATACAGACACACAGGCATCAACAGACAAACACACACAAATACGAAACAAGCACAAACAGACACACACAAAAATAAACACAAGTACACACAAGTACACACACACACAAACAAGTAATCACACAAGTACAAACAGACACTCACAAAAACACATACACAAATACACTTAGGTAAAAAGACACTCACACAGATACACACAAGCACAAACAAACACAAAAACACAGAGGCACGAAGACACATATACACAGATACACAGAAGCACAAACAAACACACACACAAATGCACACAAACACAAACAGGCACAAAGACACACACACACACACAAATACACAAGAGCACAAACACACACAGGCACAAAGACACACACACACCAATACACCCAAACACAAACACACAGCTACAAACAAACAAACACACACAAATACACACAAGCACAAACACACACAGGCACAAATGCACACACACACACACACACACAAATACACACAAGCACAAACACACTCACAAATACACACAAGCACAAACACACACACAAATACACACAAGCACAAACACACTCACAAATACACACAAGCACAAACACATACACAAATACACTCAAGCACAAACACACACACAAATACACTCAAGCACAAACAAACAAACACACAAATACACAGACAAAGAACTATCTGCTCTCCAGACATCGACACTGATTGGCAGATCCACCTAGCGGACCTTATTCCACCTCACCGTCTCTACATGTTTCCCCGCAGATCTTCCACCATGAATCCACAAGTGATGGAAGGTGGAAGACCGTTTCTGTGTGGATGACGTAAGTGTGACGTAAGTGTCGGCGGCGATTCGCACGGCTGTTGCCAAAGGAATCAATTAGCGATATGACTTGCGTCTCTCGATCCGGAGGAGGCGGTCATATATCACAGAAGCAATCCGCCACCCGCCGGCGCCGACTCGTGTTGAGGGGGGGAGGGGGCGGAGGGGGGGGTGAGTGGTAGGGGCGGGGGGAGAAGGGGGGGGTGAGTGCTTGATGGTTTTGCTTTTGATGAGGGCTGTTCAGGAGCAATAATAATAATGATAAAACAAGGAGGGATAGATTATATTGGTCTTTTTATGATTACCAAATATATTAAACGTCTTTCTATCTGTTTTTCTTCTTCTTCTTCTTCTTCTTCTTTTTCTGCTTACATCGTTATCCTTCCCATCTCCCTCTCTCTCTCCTCCTCCCTTCCTTCACCCACACGAACCTTACCCTCCACCTTCTCATTTTCTCTCTCATTTCTTGCCCTTCTCTCCCACCCTCCCCTCCCTCCTATCCCCCACTCACCCCCTCCCATCCCTCTCTCTCTCTCTCTCTCTCTCTCTCTCCCTCGAAAATCTCCATAAATAAACATAAGTCGGCCGCCTAAACAGATTGGCTGCCCGAGGAGATCATTATTGAAAGATTAATGGCCGGGGTCCCTTCCTGTCTTCCTCCGCAAGTTGACGTGGACGCGGAAAAGCTTCGCGAAATTAATGGGACAGACGAGCGCCGATTCAAGCAGGAGTTTGGCCGTCGATTGTTCGCCGTCGGACCTGCGGGAAGGGGCGTGGCCACGGCGGCGGGGGGAGGGGAGAGAGAGGGGGAAATTGAAAGTTATTCATATGTGTGTGTATATATACAGTATATATATATATATGCATATATATATATATATATATATATATATATATATATATATATACATATATATATATATATATATATATAT